>CM061525.1:83308635-83601135 GCA_030068015.2 Neoceratitis asiatica | reverse complement strand
GCAGCCGATGCTAACGTTCGATTTTTCGTTACCTTCTACACCCATATGATTTGGAACGCATGTGATCTCCACTGTGTTTTGTTGGGAGAATCTGCTAATTACCTCCTTACATATTCTCACACATTTGTTACCGATATCCTTCCATTCCAACTATTTCTCCCAACTCGGAAAGAGGTTTCTAACATATGGTAGAAGGTTCTGTAATAAGCGCTGCCATGCTATCACTTCCTTCCCGGCTAGAGAACTGGATGCAATTGATTTGGATTTTCAGGCGGCTCGCTGCTAGTGCTTCCTCATGGGTCACTTGTATGTTAATTGACCTGATGTCATAGATGACTTCCAGTTTTTTTGTTGTGAGAGCCTTTGTCGCAGCTGTAATACCACTGGTCTTTTTTCTGGAATGCTGTGGTCGTCCTTGATTTTATACCACATAAAAGTCATTGTAGAACTCGGTCTTAGTTCGTATAGAGAGGGCTTTACTCTTCCACAGCTCATCCAAGCAGAAGAAGCGAACATTCTTTGGCATTTATTTTTTGAAGATCATCTCTTTCAAATGTTGGCCGTGGCTACGTCTGAGATGGTCCATCCGTTGAGTCCAATTTTCGACGGTTCGTTCGAGACTTTCGGTAACTGGCGAATGACAGGCGTTGTGTTTTGCTCCAAGCCTTGGATCGAAGCGGGAATGTCCATATAGACTTTAGACTTTACACATCTCCACAGGAAAATTCTAACGGTGTGATATCACATGATCTTGAAGGCCAATCTCCCGGCCCAAAACGTGAAATTATCTGCTCACCGAAGTGTTCTCTCAATTAATCCTTTGCTTGACGCGATGTGTGGGAAGTGGCGCCGTCTTGTTGAAGCCAAATGTCACGGAGATCACGAGCTTCAATTTCAGGCATCAAATAGTCGGTTATCATGACACGATAACAGTCCATGACACGATAACAGTCGACGTTGACGGTTATGTTCTCATCGCCATAACTTTTGAAGAAAAATGGACCGATGATTCCACCAGCCCATAAACCACACCAAACCGTTGCTTTTTCTGGATGAAATGGCAGCTGTTGAATCTCTACAGGTTGCTTTTTGTCCCAAAGCGGCAACTTGGCTTGCTTACATACACATTGGGCCAGAAAACGTCGGATATTCCTGGAACTTTTCAAGAGCCCATAGAGCGAAGCGATGTCCTTGGGAAGGTCGAGCGGCTTCAGGTTTTGCATAAGCTGTATTTTGCACGCTTTCAATTTATGATCTTAACGTAAAATGCGCCAAGTCATTCCATACGTCAGTCCGAGTTGCTGCGAACGACACCGCGTCGACTCTCCACGGTCTTCGTGTACACTCTCAGCTACGGCCGCTATATTTCCTTCATTGCGTGCTGGACGTGGTCTATTCGTTCGAATACTATCCAATAATGAATGATGGGCCTCAGGATGGGTGATGGTGTGGGGAATAGTATGCTCAGTAGGCCGATTCTGTTGACCATAAGTTGAGCGTAGCGCGCGAAACACATTCTTTACAGAACGTGAATTTTCGTCATCAAGTTAAATGATTTGTAAACGGTGTTCAGGAGTAAGTCTTTCCACGATAAAATGCCAAATGTGACAGCTTGACACAACTCGCGAGTGATGTGCCAAAAAAAGGCTATAGAAACCTCTACATCTACTTGGAGCACCCTTTATAAATGAGGTAAACGCCTGTTTGCGGGTAAGCATACGTAGAACATTGGGCCCAACTGCAGTTTTCTTTAACCCACAAATTCATTCAATATCCGCCCCATTGAAAAACAAAAATTTTTCTTACCTCTTACACACACACACACACACACACACACACATACATACATACATACACTCACTTAAAGGTACCCTAATATTAAGCGTTGGTTCGCCTATAACAATGGGCATAATTAAGTTTTTACGCTTATTTTTAGCTTCGAGTCAAAGTCAAAATCGAAAAAAAAGGAAAGGAAAGAAATCTCAAATAAAATTTGCATATAATTAAATTTTAATTAATTGAATTGTACAACAACGAAAAAAGAAGCGGAATGAGTGGCAAAAGTTGATGTGACACAGCGAGTTGGATGAGATGAGCAAAAATGCTTTTCATGTATTTACACATCGCTGAAGGGAGGAATATGCAGAGAGCCCTGTAGGAAAAAATACTGTTTATTAGCTCATATGTATGTGGGAGGCTCATGCTTATATATATATAAACTGATTGCCAAAAAATATGAAAATCTACCTTTGAGCAGACATTCACCATGCACAAAATCCTGAGCAAGTTCAGGGAAAAAACGATCTACCCACTACCACTTCGTCGATTTTAAAGCCGCCTTGTCTAAATTTACTCTCCCTGTAAAACTTATACGTTATACGGTTGTGTAAACTGACGCTGAGCAACACTAAAATCCTCTTCAAGATAGGGAAGGACCTTACCGAGCTGACAGAGTAGGCAATGCAAAAATAAAGTCCTCTCTCAACGAAGAAACACCAAACTCTGAGAGTATCTCATCATTCCTGCAGAGGTCTCTGGACAATGAAAACATCTGATGAGTAGGTATTAAGAATTTCCGAGAGCAAGGTTTTGCGTAGGATTTACGATCCTGTATACATTCGCCACGGTGCATGCACCAAACGATGGAACTATGAATTGTACGAGATTTATGGTAATTTTGATATAGTACAGCAAATTAAGAAAGAGCGGCTACCCAGTTCTCGGTATTGCTATTGTTAACTCTGCTTTAATCGCCGGAGCGATCACTACACCAATAATTAAGTAGAAAAAGAAGAAATATCAATTATTCAACCATTTCTCAACAGAGTGCTGGGATAATACTAGGTCTTTAAACACATTGAACTATAATTGCATGAAGGAGCTTAGCTACGCGTGGTTAAAACCATGACTCGTACATTTACTGTTCACACAGACGATCATTTAGCTTATAAAGAGCTTTTCCTCTCGCTGCAATACAGTGAGGTATGTTTAATGAGTGAAGGGAATAGCCTACTTAGTAAAAAATATTTTTTTTTTATAAATTAAATAGAAAAATCCCCGAAAATATGAAAAAAGTATAATAAATTATCAGGAATAATTTTAAATAAATCTTCAATTAAAATGGGTTTCCCAAGCTCAATCCACCCCTGCTAAAGGATCATTTGACTAAAGAAATTCGGTGAAAAAAAGTGAGGTATGAAAGCCATGGGAGATGAGCCTCGAAAGGGAAGTGGAAACCGCAAGTTCAACACTAATTGTTTCAACTAAATTAAGTATGTGTGAACAGGGAATTTAGTGATAATTTAAGAATTTAATTTCTCAGCTCACACAAAATTGTATGTGAACAAAATGCAGTACAATAACATACATATGAGCAATCAAACGCTAATTAACTCAACCTAATTGAATGTGTGTGAACAGATTATTGATTATTATTCCATCGTTTGACTATTCCGAAAATAAGTTCTAAAACTTTTTTCGCTGTACGTTTTTCGAGTATATGTCATTTATTTCACAATAATTTTTTCCTACTCAAATATGTCAAACTTGGTGCAGGAGAAAGCGAAGAATTCTATTTTGCCACTTTAGTATGAATAAACCCGCTGTCGAAAGTAATCGTATTATGACTTATGGTGAAAAATCGATCCATTCATATAACCTTAAGCACATGAAAGTCATAAGTGAAGCCTGGCCTACCAGTAAAATCTACGGTAAATTCGAATATCCATGATATTTGGTGGATCAAAAGGGCTTTTTGTATTATGAGCTTCAAACAACGAGTGAAACCATTAATGGGGAATGTTACCGGCAAAACTTATCAAGCCGAAGCGAGCGATTGCCGAAAAGTTTCCGAGCAGAAGGCAATAATTTTCCATCAGAACAACGCTTTACCTCATGAGCTTGTCAATACTAGATTAAAATTATTAAAAAAAAAAAACGGCTGGGAGGTTTTACCTCATCCTAGTTACAGCGCAGACCTATCCCCTTCATACCAATTGAATTACCATTTGTTCCGGTTGAGATCGAACGCCTTCAAAGGAATATGTTTCTCATCAGAACGGGATATCAAAAATTGGCTTTGATTCATTCTTGGTCGCAAAGTCGGCGCCATTCTTCTCGGTGCGAATCTACGAATTGCCAGAAAGATGGAAAAATGCTACAGCCTCAGATGGCCAAAACCTTGATTAATACTTTTGCACACATTTCTTTCAATAAACGTTGAAATATTGAACAAAAAATGCAGGAATTATAGACCCAGTAGCTCAGATTCTCTCTACAGGGGTGTAACTATCAACTGGGCGGTGTTGTGGCGGAAGTGTGCGACATATTGCTGACAACATAATCCACTTTGTTGTCACTCATATGATAGCAATTACAAAAACAACAACAACGGTTAGTAGTTATAAAAATATAGGTGTGGATGAATAGATGAATTACTGAGTAATTCTACATAGTAGAGGGTTATACATTTTGCATTTTCCAAAATGCATTTAAAATATTTTCTTTTCCGTGAAATTTCTGCTTTATTATAAAGCTCGAGCCTTGGCATTATATGTGAAAGCCAACATCATTCAAATGACCGACTCGTAAATTTTTTGCAAACTTCGATCTGTTGATTGAGGTAATTTTCGAACACTTTTTGGCACATATTGGGCGAGTTCTCAGCCATAACTTGACGAATGTTGGTTTTCAAGTGCTCAAGAGTTTAAACTTTATCCGCATAGACACGGTCTTTTGCGTAGCTCCCCAAAACAAAAGTCCGACGATGTCAGATCACACGATATCGGTGGCCAATGGACATCGCCAAGACGAGAGATTACGCGGACGGGAAATTTCTCTCGCAATAAGGCCATATTAGCTCGTTTTATGTGGCGTGTTTCACCATTTTGTTGGAATCATCTTGTAGTCCCAGTCGTGTTCTTCAATTGCAGACCAAAAAAAGGGAAAAATTGACAGTGACGGTCTTGCCGTTATAGTAACGTCCAATCACCGACCTATAGTACTCACCAGAAATATAGGGGTTTTTTTTGGTATAATGGTGCCTCTTCAATTACTCGAGGATTCTCGGAGCCCTAAATGCAACAATTTTGCTTATTTACGCATCCACATAGTGAGAAATGTGCTTCGTCACTAAAGAAAATTTTGTTAGAAAAATCGCGGCTTATTGTTCAAGCACACAATCGGCATTGAGAATTTTCAGTTGGCTTCAGTTGTTGTTTGAACTGGACTTTATATGGATGTAGATGTAAGTGCAAGTGCAAAGTACGCCATAATGTGCCGCAAGAAAGTCAAGAAGTGAAGTTATGAGTTTTTAATCCTTTTACATACACATGTGTACAAAAAAAAAATGCAATTTTGAAAATTCAATTTTATGGGAGCTATGTATATGCATATTTTCCATATGCATTTCATGCAATATAAACATTTCATAGCCTTCGCTTCTTGAATTTGGTCTCTTTTGAGCAAAAAAACGCTTTTTTTTAACCTTTATTTATATGACAGCTATATGTTAAAATACTCCGATTTTTAATATTTTCTCCGTCATAGTTAAGCATATGAAATATATGTGATATAACAAGTTTCAAGATTTTAACAGCTCAACTGATGGAGTTTTGAACGAAGAACGCATTTTTGAAAATTAAATTGTATGGGAGCTTCATCTTCTAATCAGCCGATTTCTATTATTTGCACTGACAATATTCTACAAGTGAATTGCTTGCATATTACTAAATCCCATACGCTTAGCTACTCGAAATTGCATATTTTAAGCGAAAAAACGTATTTTTGAACGTTAAGTTGCATGGTAGCTATATGTTATGATGCTCCGATTTTGATTATTTTCCTTATAATCCCTTTACACTTGAAATGTATGCAGTGTATTAAGTTTTATATTCTTAAAACGACAACTGTTGAAGTTTTGAACAAAAAACGCATTTTTGAACGTTGCGTTATATGGTAACTATAACTTTTAATAAACCTTTCTCTAATATATTCACTTACAATATTTTATATATGGTTTTTAACCTATATATAGCAAATTACATAAGCTTAGCTGCTCAAAATATTATATTTTGATTGAAAAAACCTGTTTTTGAACGTTAAATTACACGATGGCTACATGTTGTAATGCGCCGATTTCGATTATTTTCTCTGTCATGTTGCCACAAGTGAAAAGTGTATATAGTGCAAAATTTTAAGATTTTAACAGCTCAACCGATGGAGTTCGAAGCGAAAAACCTGTTTTCGAATAATCATTTGTATGGGAGATATACGTTTTTGCCATCCGATTTCTATTATTCTAGCTGTCGAATGTTTTTGACTATACAAACCAGTAGAATTTAGCGACAAAATCCCTGAAAAACTGAAAAACTGGAAAACTATTTTGTCTTCGAACAGACAGCTGTGCTCATCTCATTGTTCTGATCATATTGGCATGGATTTTTACTCCATATTCGGTGGTTGAAAATCGTAAATTATATAAAATTTATATATACAGTTGTTGACAACGTTGAGAAATAGATATGTTCGGCTCTTCGGCTACACTTTCACTTGCAGCAGCGATATTTGAGGTGGAACGCGCAAAAAGATGATACAAATGATGATTAAAATAGCTGTAACTTTTACAGTCTCTTCAGATTCTTAATTTTTTTGACCAATTTCTTGAGTAGTTGGACGATTTTAGGTGCAACATAATCTCCGCTTAAAGCACGAAACGTGGCCAGCTTTGAATCAAAACATGGTTGGTTTGACAGTTGAGTTTGACAGTTAAGTTTGACAGTTAAGTTTGACAGTTAAGTTTGACAGCTATCAAAATAAGCGCTGCGCTTTCGAAACCCCTAAATGGATAAGCCTTTGTGTATGTATTTTTGAAGGTATGTGTGTGTGTTTTCCGATGAGAATTCGAAGTATGATTGAGTAAAAGATGCGCAATCAGTGGATGGAGTGAAACTGCAAAGTAAAACGGTGGTAAAAACGAAAAGTGTGAGTTCATACTCATATATACATACATACCCACATGCATATGGAAGCATATGAAAGGCAGCGACAATGTACTGCAGACTGAGCTTATCAAATGGGTGCTGTGGTGCTGGGTTGTTGGCCTCTTGGTGGCGCCGGGAAAAAACTTTATGCAAATATGCGCACAATATGTCATTACGGCTGACATTGATGATGACAATTTTGATGATGACAACACCCAACGGCGGTATACGCATACGCGTATGTATGTGAGTAGTGTAGGTAAAGGGTGTTTTTTATAGAGGTACAGAACTTTAAGTTGGCATTACTTTTCAAGATGGCGACCGATTTAATAGCTGTCAAGTGATTTATTCTCAGTTTGGTTTGGCAATTCATCATGAATAGACTCACGCCTGAACAACGCTTGCAAATAGTGCAATTTTATTTCGAAAATAATGGTTCTGTGCGGAAAACGTATCGCGCACTACGTCCATTTTATCGTCGACAAAATCGTCCATCAGAGCAGTTAATTCCATTAACCATGGAACGTTTTCGCAGCACGTTTACTCTTATTGATAACTCGCATCCCCAGAGACGCCGTACGGTGCGTACAGAAGAAGCTATTGCTGCTGTAGAGCGTAGCATTGAGGAAGACCCGAATGAGTCCATCCGCCATCGAGCACAGGAATTGGATCTGTGTCCATCCACTTTATGGAAGATTTTGCGGAAGGATCTTGGTTTGCGTGCTTACAAAATCCAACTCGTGCAAGAATTGAAGCCACACGATCATCAAGTAAGGCGTAGATTCGTCGAATGGGCCCAAAACGAGATTACCGTTGTTCCCGATTTTCATAAGCGAATTTTGTTTAGCGATGAAGCGCACTTCTGGTTGAATGGCTACGTCAACAAACAAAACTACCGCATTTGGAGTGAAGGTAATCCTCAAGTGTATGTTGAAACACCGTTACATCCAGAAAAACTGACTGTTTGGTGCGCTTTATGGGCTGGTGGAATCATTGGTCCGTACTTTTTCAAAAACGATGGTGGCCAGAACGTTACAGTCAATGGTGATCGGTATAGAGCCATGATTACTAACTTTTTCATTCCTGAATTGAATAACCATGATGTCCATTAGATTTGGTTTCAACGGCGCAACATGTCACACAGCTCGTGCCACAATAGATTTATTGAAAGACACGTTTGGTGACCGCCTAATTTCACGTTTTGGACCTGTGAATTGGCCTCCAAGATCTTGTGATTTAACACCGCTAGACTACTTTCTGTGGGGCTATGTAAAGTTATTGGCCATTTGGAAGACAACATTCGCCGTGATATTGCCGATATACGGCCACAAATGTTGGAAAAAGTCATCGAAAATTTTACCTCCAGAATGGACTACATCCGCGCCAGCCGTGGCGGTCATATGCCAGAAATCCTATTTAATATGTAATGCCACAAGATTATCTTTCGGATAAATATGTCATTCATGTCAATCGAATAATCCATCGTTGTTTTATTGCAACTTAAAGTTCTATACCTCTATAAAAAACACCCTTTATATGAGACAGCGCGCTCGCTGTGCGTTCGATACGTTTGTTTGCGATTGCAATGGGATAAAAGTGTATTTTGTGACGACGCCGCAGATCACTTTTGCTGCAGTGTTTTACAATTAAATAGAGACATCATTTTTAAACACGCATATACTTAACTAAAATATTTACACACATACATATATATATATACATATTTATTTGTAGGTTTATATGGGGTTATTGCTTGCCATGCCCAAGTGAAAACTTTGTTTGTGTACATAAATGAAATGAAAAATAACTGCTGCCGAGTAAAGGCAAATTCAATTTATATGCAAATATGCTTATGCAGCAAATACATATATATACAAACTTGCGCACATACATACATATGTACATGTATGCGCTGGTATATCATTTCTTCAGCAAAGAACAAGCCAACAACAAGTCGGAAGCTAAAAAGAAAAAAAAAGCCAACTCAGCTCGCTTGCTTGTTGTTCTTGGACTCTTGGAAATTAAATATGCATATATTTATATCACTCTGTGTACATACATATATACAGTGAATATATATTAACATATTTATATATCCCTCTCTGCATACAGGTGTTTTAATTTGGTTAGGCAAGTGCAGAAAAAAATTTGTCTTTATTTAAACAAAAATCAATGGCATGGCAATTATTACATAATTCGGTATGAATATGAATAACGAAGATATGCAAAGCTAAGAAATTATGCTTATAAAGGGTTTTCCAATAAGAGTGATATGATTTCTTTTAGAAAAAACGCACACACTAACTTGTTAAAGAAATTCAAATATTTTTCAATTTAATATAAACTACAATCGATGCAATTAAGTTCTGACAACTAACATCATTCAAATGGCCTCCACGACTTCTTTTGCAGGTGCGAATTCGATGAACCAAATTTTCGAGCACTTTTTTCACTAAATCAAGTCGTGCATGTCACGAATAGCCGCGTTCAATATTGACCTTTAAAGCTTGAAGAGAATCTGGTTTATTGCTAAAACTCAGTAATGACTTCAAATAATCCCACAGAAAGTAGTCTAATGGTGTTAAATCACAACTTCATGGAGTCTTGGCGACCCTTCAATGTCACAATTTCTTGAAAAAAATCGAATCTCCCTCAGCTTTCTCGCAATAATTCGGTTGCTGCACGTGCTGTGTGACACATAGCCCCGTCTTGTTGGAACCGATTGCTGTTAAGATCAACTTCTTCCAATTGTGGCCATAAAAAGTTGGTTATCATCGATCTATACTGCTCTCCATTGACAGTAACGATGCTACCATTTCGAAAGAAGTACGGACCGCTGATTCCACCAGACCAAAAACCACATCAAACTGTCAATTCAGGCGGAGTGTAATGGTTGTTCATGAATAATTTGTGGATTTTTCTGCGCAAAAGAATCGACAGTTTTGTTTATTTACCGCAACACTCAGATGAAAGTGAGCCTCGGTTGATGAGAAGATGATTTTCTTAAAAAACAATGGTTATCGTTTTCTACTTGTTCCAAGGCAAAATCAGCAGGGACACGGAGTTAATGGTGGTCCTTGGATGAAATTGTAAAAATTACCGAATACAATGAAAAAAAAAATAACAGTTCATGACATATTAAAAATGGCCAAAATGACAGTTAGAAATCATAACATCCCTATTGGAAAACCCGTTTTAATATATGTATATCTGTAAGTGAAGCTGTTTGCATATGACTTAATCATTTTTACTGATCAAAACTCTTCTTAATGACTGCACTTTCGGTACAAAATTTCAAAAAAATATCAAATAAATTAAAATTAATTTTTTTTTAAATAAATTGGTTTGGTTTTAAATATTAATTACATTTTCAACCACACTTCTGCTTCGCCAAAGGCGATGATTATATATGTATTAACGATAAGCCTTCATTTGACAGGTGACAGAAGGTCCAAAGTGATGTATACCACATTTGGGCCTTAAATTTTTGTTGTTGTTTGTACATGTAGTATATGTCATCATTTCGATTTTATTTTAGTGGAAAGTGAATACGCATATATTTTAAAAGAGAAATGTAGGGCAATGCGAATATTAAAAAAAATCAAAGAATTTCGGAGCAATTAATTTCATCAATCAAGAAACCTTCAATATTTTTTTGCTTGTGACTGATTATGTTTGAATTCAAAGAATAAATAGGTAACAATTTTATCACATAAAAGCGAAATAAATTTTATTAAGTAAATATTTTCTAAAGAAATAATTTTTTTGTTTAAATTTTTGACTACAAACTACTTATATAAAGCATGAAATCCATCCGATTTTTTTCAATAAAATTTTTGATTTTTTAAAGTGATTATCCATTAGTGGCCATTAGTTGAGTCTTATTCTGATTAATTTCCTTTCTCGGCGGTATTAATCACCGCTACTCACTCGCGTGGGTAACACCAGAAACGGCAGCATATCACAGCCCCGCCTTTCAAAATCCATACGATTTCCCAAATCCAGATAAAACACAATCGATCGAATCGATGACGATGGCATAGACGAACCATCACCCGACTACGAAGAAGTTCGCATAGCGATTGCCAGCTTAAAATATAACAAAGCGGCGAGAGCCGATGGCTCACCGGCAGAACTATTCAAATACGGTGGCAAAGAACTGGACATATTCTTTGACGTAGGCACCGCTTACGCGATTATAGCCTTGTCAACAATAGCGTGCCACTCGTTCCTTCTATTTGCTGTTTGACACCAGCTAGAAATACCAAGTGATACCAGGTCGCTCTCCACCTGATCCTTCCAACGGAGTGGAGGTCTTCCTCCTCTTCCTGTGCTTCCGCCAGCGGGCCCTCCATCGAATACTTTCAAAGTGGGAGCGCTTTCATCCATTCGGATGACATGACCTAGCCAGCGTAGCCGCTGTCTCTTGATTCGCTGAACCAAGTCAATGTCGTCGTATAGCTCGTACAGCTCATCGTTCCATCGTCTGCGGTATTCGCCGTTCCGAATGCGCAAAGTACCATAAATTTTCTGCAAAACTTTTCTCTCGAAAACTCCTAAAGCCGACTCATCGGATGTAGACATCGTCCAGGCTTCTGCACCATATGTCAGGACGGGAATGATGAGCGACTTGTAGAGTTTGGTTTTGGTTCGTCGAGAGAGGACTTTACTTTTCAATTGTCTACTCAGTCCAAAGTAGCACCTGTTGGCAAGAGTGATTCTGCGTTGGATTTCAAGGCTGACATTATTGGTATTGTTAATGCTGGTTTCCAAATAGACGAAATTATCTAACACTTCGAAGTTGTGACTATCAACAGTGACGTGGGAGCCAAGTCGCGAGTGCTATGACTGTTTATTTAATGACAGGAGATATTTCGTCTTGCCATCGTTTACTGCCAGATCCCTACGCTTCGTTGCCTTATCCAGTCTAGAGAAAGTAGAACTCATTGTGCGGTTGTTGAGGCCAATGATATCAATATCATCGGCATACGGCAACAATTGCACACTCTTTTGTAGAATATTGTGCCTGGTCTATTTAGCTCTGCAGCTCGTATTATTTCTTCCAGCATCAAATTAAAGAAATCACACGATAAAGAGTCTTCTTGTCTGAAACCTCGTTTGGTATCGAATGGCTCGGAGAGGTCCTTCCCAATTCTGACCGCGCTTCTGGTATTATTCAGGGTCAGTTTACAAAGCCGTATGAGTTTCGTGGGGATATCAAATTCAGACATAGCGGCGTAGAGGCAGTTCCCTATCGTGCTGTCGAAGGCAGCCTTAAAATCGATAAAAAGGTGGTGTGTATCGATTCTTTTCTCTCGGGTCTTCTCCAAGATTTGACGCATGGTGAATATCTGGTCAATGGTGGATTTGCCAGGTCTAAAGCCACACTGATAAGGTCCGAACAGTTTGTTGACGGTGGGCTTTAGTCTTTCATACAATACGCTAGATAGGACCTTATATGCGATATTAAGGAGGAGACTTATCCCACGATAATTGGAGCAGACCGTGGGGTCTCCCTTTTTTTTGGATTGGGCAGAGCACATTTAGATTCCATTCGTCAGACATGTTTTCGTCCTTGTCAGCTCTTCGCCGCCGTATTTGAAAAGTTCTTCCGGTAAGCCAACGGCTTTTTTTTTTGGAAAAGCAAAACTGTAACCCATAGATAATTATAAGTTCACACCTCTACGCTGTATTTAAACCAGCTACCGATTGCGAAGGGACTATTTGTTAAAATTACTGTATTTTGTTGTTTGTTGTAAAAGCTGAAAATTTCTCATTTAATCTACAATTTTCCATGTATTTTCATTGATAAATATAAAATTATCATTATATGTTGCGTTAGATCACCTGAGTGGGGAGAGAGAGAGTGGAGAGAGAGAGAGGGAGAAGCACTTTGCTTCACTTCCTAATCTTTCCTGCACTTTGTATGTGTTTATTATTTGAAATTCATATTAAATTAAAAATGACAACACATTTGTCTAATCACCATTATTATAACCAATATGATAACCATTATTATTGTTATTATCACTGATGCATATGTTGGTCAGGCTCTCCATTAGTTGTCATTTGTGTCATCATCATTAAAGAAACCCACATTTTATAATGAACACGAAAGCGCTTCAAGTGCAATCAAGTAGTGGTGAATCTCAAATACGAGTATTGGTCTGAAACAACAACAAGCTAAGCACACACTTACACTTATAAACTATTGTGTTAATATATTTTAACAAATTGGAAGCAAAACAACTGTCTGTTTTGTGGTTTTTTTGTCGTTCGTACTTAATCAAATTTCATCTTACTCGTTGTCCGAACAATGCATGATTTTGATACTACTTAAAATGGCTTGAGCTTGACACATTTGAAGATATGAATTGATAATAATCTTCATTTTCAAATATACAGGCATTATCTGTATGTATGTATGCATGTAGAGAATATGCATGAAGCAAATACAAAAACATTAATAAATGTCTTGGTGAATGGCCAAGTGGGAAAATTCTACTTGTCCTTGTGTTTGAGTAAGACGTTTAAGGAGTAAGGACTTGTGGTATTTCTGTGTGAGAGTGACATTTACATAAAGGATGATCCAAGTAGAGGTCCTTTTTTAAATAGCCATTTTTTGACAGTTCACGCGTGACTTGTGTCCACTTGTCATGCTATTTTTGTTCAGGATTGCCGTTGGCATTCATCATGAAAGACTTACGCCTGAACAACGTTTACAAATCATTCAAATTTATTACGAAAATTCACGTTCTGTAATGAATGTGTTTCAAGCGCTTTGCTCAACTTATGGTCAACATAATCGACCTACTGAGCATACTATTCGCAACACCATACCCCAGCATTCATTATTGGATAATATTCGACGTCCAGCACGCAGTGAAGAAATATAGCGGCCGTAGCTGAGAGAGTATACACGAAGACCGTGGAGAGTCGATTCGGCGCCGTTCGCAGCAACTCGGTCGGACTGACGTATGGAATAAATTGAAAACGTACAAAATACAGCTTGTGCAAGAAGTGAAGCCGCTCGACCTTCCCAAGCGACATCGCTTCGCTAAATGGGCTCTTGAAAAGTTCCAAGTTCCCATTTCTGGCTCAATGGGTGTGTAAATAAGCAAAATTGCCGCATTTGGGACGCAGAGCAACCTGAAGGGATTCAAGAGCTTCCATTTAAATCCGAAAAAGCAACGATTTGGTGTTGTTTGTGGCCGGTGGAATCATCGGTTCATATTTCTTCAAAGATGATGCCGGTGATAATGTAACCGTCAATGGCGACCTTTACCGCGCCATGATAACCGACTATTTGATACCTAAAGTTGAAGCTTGTGATCTCCGTGACATTTGGTTTCAACAAGACGGCGCCAATTCCTATGCATCGCATCAATCAATGGATTTATTGCTAGAACACTGCGGTGAGCAGATAATTTTACGTTTTGGGACGGTCGATTTGCTACAAAGATCATGTGATATCACAACTTTAGACTTCTTCCTGTGGAGATATGTAAAGTCTAAAGTCTATGCGGACAATCCCGCTTCAATTCAGGACTAGGAGCAAAACAGCACGCGTGCCATTCGCCAGTTACCAGTCGGAATGTTCGAACGAGTCATCAACAATTTGGACTCAACGGGTGGACCATCTGAGACGTAGCCGCGGCCAACATTTGAAAGAGATAATCTTCAAAAAATAAATGCCAAAGAATGTTCTTTCGAATGATAATAAAAATTTCCCATTAAATTTGAATTTTCTGTGGGTTTTTTCTGTAAAAATGTAGGGAACCTCGTAATTGATTACCCTTTAAAAACAAAGACAAATTCACACAAGGTAGTATCGAGATTTATATTTTGTTGATGTAATTTGGTGAAATTGATGATAGAACTGGCAAGAATATGATAGCTTCTATAAATTCGCCTCGATAAAAATAAATGGAAGGGTTCATTAAGAAATACGTGTATTGGTAATATCGACGTTTTGTCCTTTTTAAATGATGCTGTGTACCCCCTTGAGGTTGATTCCTATAGAATTTTCTTCCTACACAATATTCAATCCGCTTCGGAATATCAATTGTTTTCTATTTCTTTTCCCTCTTTAACTCTTTGTAACGTGCATAGCTAAAAATTTTCACACATTATCTAGACTTTCCTCTACTATGACGTTTTAAAAAACGTTTCTAGGGAATCAAATTCAACTCCCCGAGTCCTCAACTATGTCCAGGTATCTCAGTCTATACCCCTTCAATATCGTCCGTCGATAAATTTTTCCATGTAAAGTCCTTAAAAAAACATCAGACATATAATCCGTCTGTGGGGAAAGTATCTTTTCTTATACCATTTCATAAGGATGGAAGCAGATCTTTGGGATAAATTTACTGAGGTATAGCTAGACTCTCTGTAAATCCAAAGTTATTTGAATCATTTATCACTGATCATTCAACTCGTTCAATCTCATCTAACAGGTCAATTTAAAGTCCCCGGCCCGACACATAGATGGCGCTACTTAAATCCATATTATGGTTAGTTATCCCCTAACCTTCAAAATACGCTTGTATAAATTTGACAACTGTCGCACCATCAGTGTGTGAGTTATAACACTTTAATACAGTTGAAACTAACCTCAGACGTGGTGAAATGAGCATCGAAGATGGTGAACTCAGTAGACGCCCAAAAAAGGTTGTTGTTACCGACGAAATCATCAAAAAAATCCACAAACTGATTTTCATTCACATATCATGCACAAATATTTGGGTATGAGAAAGATCTGTGCAAAGTGAATGCCGCGCGAGCTCATGTTTGATCGAAAACAACGACGAGTTGGTGATTCGAAGCCGTGTTTGGAGATGTTTAAGCGCAGTAAACCCGAGTTTTTGCATCGATATGTGAGAATGAATGAAAAATGGCGCCATCATTTCACTCCGAATGCAATCCATAGTCATTGGAATGGACTGCACACGATCAACCCGCTCTAAAGCGTGGAAAACGTAACTGTCGGCGTTCAAGATTATGGCGTCTGTGTTTTGGGACGCGCATGGAATCATTTCTATTGACTGCTTTGAAAAAGGAAGGACCATCAACAGCGACATAGTATAGCGTTATTGGACCGTTTGAAAGACGAAATCGCCGAAAATCAGCCGCATTTGAAGATCTTACTCTAACTCTAGAAAGACTGTCCTTTCAGAACAAGACGTTATAATCGACTTACCAACGAGTTTAACAGAAATTCAGTTTATAGGAAGTGTAAAGCCCCTGAGCGGTTAATCCTCCGATGGAAGACATGGACTTCCTTGGAGTTAGTACTTGACAGAGAGATGCCCTGTAGGGTAAAGATAGGAAAGAGGTAGAATAATGAATGGAATAACTTGGACCCGCTGCAGAGAAATCACAGCTAATATTCTCGAACTCTATCCCAAAGTAATTAAGTAATACTCCGAAACCATAAGCTATTTATATTTCTTAAGCATTGAAACGCTCCACTATCGCCGGAAGAAATAACTTTATATCTAAAGATATTGATCACTGAGTATTCTATATCTCTATCATTGTTCCTTCATGAAACGACAGTAGGCTATCGTGACTCGGTGGGAACTTGGTAAGACTGGCGGTCTTTCGATCTTCAGTTTCCACAAGGTTGAGACTCTAAGCCCAATGTTTATTATTTATTCTTGGTTCCCGTAAAAGTACGTATGTACAAGGAAGTGATGGAAGCTCCTCGATCCTCCTGTGATCTGCATTTTGACTAGTAGGCCCTTAAAAGGTAATAATGTGCACGTAGGGAGTTTTGCAGTCTTATTTGACTGTGAAAACAATAAGGTTCCCAAGCTAATCTAACCCCATCATGCTCTTCTCTTCACGCTTCCGTGAGATGCATTTTCTTTGGAGGATTTTTACATAGCAGAACAGATTCCTGCCTTTCAATATCAGTTACTGCTCCGTCCGGTCTCACCATATCCAAAGCATGACATTTGAATCGTGGATATTTTTCTTTGGCGTTGCTGTAAACGATGATGGAATGGGCGCACCAGGCTTAGCATCGTTCTTTTCATCTGCAGCCAGGATCGGTGCAAAAGTCCCTTTCTTTGATGTTTTTCAAGAAGCGGTTCCGAGGTGAAAAATTGCCTTTCAACATCTCGGCTTCAACTACTACGGCAGCCAATTTCCTTGCTTTTGAATAAATCCAAATTGCTTTAACCGAAAGTAAATTTTTTGCTGAGTCCCTGCCAACAATTATGAGATTTCAGTTTGCATTTTGCACGGAGCTTGTTGCAGTAAATCCTCCAATTCATCATCTTCAAACTTTTTTGGATTGGCCAGGACGCTCTTTGTTGTCGACGCTAAAATCACGACATTTGAAGCGTCCAAACTAGTCTCTGCATAACTTGTCGATCGGCTTAGATTCACCATAAACTTCCACTTCCACTGGCATTCGATGGGGGCTTCAGCTGCACTTTTCTTCCAATTAAAAGAGAAAATCAAAACTTCTTCGGACATTTTCGAAGAGGCAATGATGCAGACTAATTATTGTCGACAGATGTGAAACCTTTCCAATGAAATAGGTAATCGCTTCCAAGATCGGCCAAACCATGAAGGTGGAGCCATCTTTTGAGAACGGACCATATTAATTTGTACAACAATAGGAATATGTATAAGCTGCACTGCAGTGCAGCGGAAACTTGGTTTGGCGCAAATTAAAGCAGACTTCGCCAAGACAGGATCAGGATGAAAAGACAACTCTACAGTTGTTGGAGTCTTCAGTCAACACACTGTCTCATACTTCTAGAATGATATGTTGAAAGACTAGTAGCTGCCTTCTGTAAACACTGCAAGAGCTGTAAGTATGATGGGAAGGAGGGTGTAGTTTCTTATCGGCTATCTGACTGTGGTGCGTCAGAGCAGTTTTACTGTATGGACCTAGGCGCTTCTAAAGCGAAAACTGGAATACTTCACTTAAGAGAAATCTCAACTGCCATCCATCGCAGCTTAACAATAAAAAACGAGCTTTAAGAGCCACAAATTCGTTGCAATTGGAGCTGAAATTCAACTAAAATTTCCAATTTTTAGCTTGAACTTTTGGGGCGAACTGGGCGAACTCGAGCACGTTATGGTCATTGTTGGCGTCAGTAGTCGAGAGCATGTGAGAGGAGTTGAGGCAAAACCGCGAAAATTTCAGCAACAAAAAAAAAAACAAAAAATAAAGTAAGAAAAAAGGTTGTGTGTGCACACGCAACCAGCAATTTTTGTACCGTTAACGCATACAAACAAACACATACACGCATACGCACACGTATCGGCGGTTTTTTTTCTCCAGCAAAGTTCCCCACATACGCCACGTAGGATCAACACACACTCAGCAAATCACTTGAAATCCACTCAGCTGTTTACTGTTTACAAAATATACACTCAAACTTACATATAAACATAATATTTTTATATATTTTTTTTTAATTTTTAAAAAAAAATTTTATTTTTATTTTTTATTTTTATTTTTATTTGTGTGTGTGTAGTTGCTGTAACCAACTCTCAGTGTTCCTCGTTTGTTTTCGCATATTCATCAATTGTAGTTTTTTTTTTCGTTTTTTCCCCTCTCAGCATGCTTCTTCTACACCAGCAGTAGGTAAGTTATGTGCAGGATGCACACAGTTGAGTATCGAATCCTATCGATTTTGTCGCTGAATTTTCCATAATTTTTTATTTATTTTTTCTTTAATTTTTTCCCCATGTCTCACCACCAACTGACCAGCCATTGACGCTTTAGCCCACCACATAACCTTGTCATTTTTGCACAGTTTTTGGGTAATTTGTTTGTCTTCCAACCACTCACTGGGCTGCTAATGCATACCATGGTTGGTCATGTCAGCAAAGTATTTTTCTGGGTTTTTTTTTTTGGTTTCCTTTTTATCACAAATTCATCAGTCACCGGCGACAGTATCGTTACTGTCGATACACAAACTTATGTCATACCTGAGTATGCTAGCAAACAGTAGAGTTCGAATGGTCGTTAACGTAGCTGGCTATAGATGAGAGAGGGTTTTGTAGGACAAAGTAAAAGAAAAAGTAAAGAAAAATATGAAAAAAATCGAGGTTTGGCGACATTTAGACGTGACATGGAATATATTTATGAGATTATTGCTGCAAATTGCGCGCTCTCTCACTCTCTCTCTATCTCTCTCTCACGAAAAATACTATAGGTCTGTACATGAAGAAGAAGTGGTTCTCATATATTAAGTGTCAATATTGCGATATCCTAAAGAATTCAGCTAAAGGCCTTTATTCTTTACTAAATATATATCCTGCTCGTTCTAGACTACCCATAAGACTCCGCATGTGATTTGCGTCTCAATGGCAACACTTATATTACACTTATTAGAGAAATATTTGGCTCGAAAAATGCTGTCCGCTTTTTACCATCCCATCAAGTGCCAACGAAATTAGACATGTAGGAAAGTACCACTGAACTGCTGCTCAGATGGCAGGAAACATTTTGATGAGGTGAGTCTCTCGACTTTCGATTTTTCATTCACTATAAAATCATATTTCATGACTTTTTCTTCATTTACTTTCTTTCTTTCATCTCTAAGGAGTATAAGAAATTACTTACCTTAGGAAATGATCGAAGATGCCTATAACCTCGTAACGTCATTTCTTTTTTTAGTTGTAGAGTATATAAAGAGTTATCCCCTTAGTGGTTTCAACAGTGCAGGACTGTATTTTGACATCTGTCAAACTTAACTGACAAACCCAACATATTTTGTTTTAGCTAAAATTCAGGCATATATGAAAATGAACCACTTAACTACCACACAACGCGTCGAAAGTGTTGAAACCCACCCGAAAAATGGTGATTCAAATGTGTCCAAGTTCCGTGCTTTAAGAGGAGATTTTGGCGCACATAATCCTCCAACTACTCTAGCAATTGCTAAAAAAATTTTAAAAATTTTGAAGATACTGGATCGGTTGCAGATATTGTAAGGCATTTGCATCATAGTTTTGCTCTCTGTACCTCAAATATCGCTGCGGTTAGTGAAAGTGTAGCCGAAAACCCGAATGTGTCTCTTTCTCGACGTTCGCAAGAGCTCGGAATTTCTTACGGCACATTATGGTGTATTTTGAACCTGGACTTCTACATTCGTTTACATAAAGTCCAGCTCATACAGTAACTAAAGCCAGCTGATGATTCACAACCCCATCGTTAGTCGATTGGGAGCTTGAACAACAAGCAGTGGACCACGATTTGTCCATCAAAACTTTTTTTCAGCGACGATGCACATTTCTTACTCGGTGGATACGTAAATAAGCAAAATTGTCGCATTTCGGGCTCCGCGAATTCTTAAATTATTGAAGAGAGGCCAATACACACAAGAAAACTTTCTGTCTGGTGCGCTTTTTGGTCCGCAGGTGGCTTTATCGCGAGAGAAACTTCCCTACCGCGTAATCTCTCATCTTATCGATGTCAATTAGTCACCCAGATCGTGTATTTTGATATCGTTGGACTTCTTTTTGTGAGGCTGCGCAAAAGACCGTCTTCATGAGGATAAACTTTTAACCCTTAAGCACTTGAAAACCAACATTCGTCAGGTTATGGCTGAGATGCCGCCCATTGTGTACTAAAAAGTGGTGGGAAATCATCTCAGACGGATGGACACTTGCAAAAATTCACAAGGCGATAATTATCACTGATATAGTGATTCACATATGTGTAATGCCAAGGTTCAAACTTTATAATAAAAAATGAATTTCATGAAAAATTTTATTTGTGTTTATATTTAGAAACCGCGAAATGGATAACCCTGTACTCTTTGTCACGCGACGTCTGCCGATCTTATCTAAGGGAACCTAGTGCCTAGACTTGCATTCACTGTACGGCAACTTGCCGCAACGTGCCAATATGTTCTCCCCTATATGCGCGGGACCAGGAATCAGACTGATGGAGATTCTGTACCATCTAGCCATTCCCTGAAAGGACAATTTTATACAGCTTAGCTGTCAATGAAAATCAAATATGGTTTACTATAATAGCTATAGCAAATGCTAAGGACTAGTACTTTATGGGCATAACAAGTTAAGATAAGGTAAGTATCTGAGATTGACATTCTACTAAGGATTCTCTATGTTGCCTCCTGAAATTTTCCAAAATAATTTTTAGTATTTTTGCCTATCTTCCTATCCTATCCTCAAAATTAAATGTCAGGATCACAATAACTTTAAAAAAGTTTTACCTTTCTACAGAATAAACATCAAATGAACTGTTTTAATACCATTCCGAGCAAGTTTGGCAAAATTTCGATTTGAGGATATGATTTCATTATTTAATCCTTATCCCGAAGGAGCTGTTTTTTTCTAACTAGCCATGCAAATTAATTTTAAGTCAAGGAAAACACGTTGCGTATTACAAACCACAGTAGTTTTCGCTACCGTACTTAGAACAAAGCCAACTTAGAGCCTACGAATTTAGAATGTACTACGAGCGAACCGGATCTTCAATGAAAGATCACAAGGCTTCAGATCCAAAAGAAAAGCCATCAAGTTGAACTTTCCTGAGCTCGAAGCAACTGATAGAAAAAGCTTAGAAACAAATTTTAGCTAAAAATGCTCATCTACCTGCTGGGAAATTAAAGACTTCTGACTGTTTTGCTTGGTAGTTTCTTTTAAAAACAAATTAGCATTTCAGTGAGGGTTTTCAACTATGATTTCAACTTTCTATTCTATCCGATTCCACGTCCTATATACTGTTAAGGAAAGATCAGATAAAATCTCAAGGTTTAGTGTAAGGCCAGGTATAAAGCCATCGCTTAAGATTCTAGCACAATCATACTCAACTGTTGCGATTTTGGGAACAAGCCACCTCTTCAATGGAAATCCTGTTTCACTATCCAATACAATCGAATTAACGAAATGCTTTAACAAGAAATTTGGATTCCAAAATTTGTGTACGTCGTCGATTAAGCTCATTTTAGAGTTTTATAAAAAAAACTTACGAAACCTCGTCACAGAGCTCATCATAATCCAAGAGGGCCTCGAAAATATCACAAATAAACCAACAATGTCAGCTGAGTATTGGACCGCTATAGGCAAAGTAATTAAGCAGAGCTCTAAATGACAGTTCTTACTCAATATGTGTTTCCACTGGTACTTCAAAATTTCACCCTGGATTTCCTTTCTTGCTTGTACTTTCTCTGGAGCTAGCAATTTTGCAGCAATCCAACTTATAGAAATATTTTAGAGAGGATGCAAAAGAACACCTAATACTGAAGTACATAGGCAGGGGACACTCATGTAGATGCATTTCACTCGCTAACTGGATAAGGCAATGTAGATGGGTCTTTGCAAGGTGTATTTGGTTATTTTACAAAAACCCCTAGATATACACCGGTGGTATGGGACGCGAGCTGGCTAAAGGACCGGTCAAAACTCGTGTCGCATACAGGTGAAAGAACGGTAAAACTCAACAAATAGCAGTGAACCGGGATGCGCTCTATGCAGGCCACAATTCTGGATATGGGCTCTAGCAGAGCACTCCAAATCGGATGAAATTATCGAGTTCTTCCGATTTGGCAACAAGGAACTAGCCACTAGTGACCAGAGAATATTACAGATCATCGAGATCAAGGCGAAGGCACATCAATTGGTTCGGGCAGCTAAGAAGTTGATGGAATCCTTATAGTGGTATCTTCTTCTTCTTCTTTGATGGAGTAGACAATGCTTACGCGTTTATAATCGAGTTAACAACAGCGCATCATTTCTTCTTTCTTCTCGCTGTGCGGCGCCAATTGTAAATACCAAGAGAAACCAGGAGCTAGATCTTTCCAATAGAGTTGAAGTTGCCCTTTTATTCTGCTTTCACCGGCGGGTATTGCATCGAAAACTTTCACAGTTGGAGCGTTCTCATCCATACGGACCAATTTTGCACAAAACCTCTCGAAAAGCCCTAAAGCCGAATTATTGGAATAACGACATCGTCCAAGATTCTTTACCATATAACAGGACAGGAATGATGAGCGACTTGTTAAGTTTGATTAAGTTTGACTTCGTCGAGGAAAGACTTTACTTGCCTACTCAATCCAAAGTGGCCTCTGTTGGCAAGAGTGATTCCGAGTTGGATTTCAAGACTGACATTGTTGGTGTTGTTGATGTTGATTCCTACATAGATGTAATTATCTACGACTTTGAAGTTTTTACTGTCAACAGTGAAGTGGAGACCGAGTCTAGAATGCGATGTGTGTTTATTTGATGGCAGGAGATATTTCGAGGTATCACAACAGTAAAATAAGCCAAAGTGTGCTAGCCACAAGCCGGCAGCCATATTAGCTCACGCTACTCAGCTTTTGGAAGCCCTTTTGGCGATTTCGTGAGACTAAACGGTTAAAAATAGATCGGACATGAGAAGGTGAGCTGCAAACTTTGCTCTCTCTCTCTATCCATCGATAACGAAATGAAATGGGCGCCCATTTGTGTAATCCACTCAGCCTAGTAAGCAGGGAAAGTAAACGAAGCCACAGAGTGAAAAGGCAGTCTGTCGATGACAATTGGGTCGCTGAATAATTTTAGTTTCTTTGCTACTCTTCTAGTACTCTTTACTATATTTCTGCATTCTTTCATTTAGAAAGATGCGTCTGCTGTCCTGGAGATCATCGAAACCCTACAGATCGCCATGGATTACAATTTTGGCTCTCACTTGATGAATATGTTTTAACCACACAAATTTAATCTCTGAATTTACAGTGAAAATCGAATTTATTGACAAAATGAAACCAAAAACAAACAAAAAAAATATTCAATAGTTATGAACTACAAAATAACGGTTAAATATTTATACCACACTAAATGTCAGAACGATTTATTTACACAACGCCGCAAACAACTAATTAATTAATACATTCAAAATTCATTATATTCAAAACATTAAATATTCAAAAACCGGCCAATGTGTAATTAAATGTGTTGCTCAAAACTAGTTTGTGTTTTTGTTTTTGTTTTTGTTTTCTCATTTTTTTTTGGTTTTTTTCATTAAAAATTTGTGAAAGTGACATAAAGTTTGAAACTAAAATGCAAAGTGAAAGCCATCAAATAAATACTGGGGATTAGAACAAAGTCACTATGCTAAATGAGAGTGAAAATGTGTGGGGAGAGTGTGGAAATGTGGGGCCATTCCAAGGTAAAGAGTATAAATTGAGAGAGAAGCTTTAAGAGAACTTGAAGGAGGCGCAAATAAAATCTCTTGACCCACACGAGATGTAAAAAATCTTTCCTTGAAGAACTTTTCACATCTGGTGTGGTGGTGCGGGTAATTAGCTCTTCGCTTAGGGACTATAAAAACTTCGACTGAAACTCAACCATAGCAGAGTTGGTGTATTGTGGAGGAGAATGATATTTTATGCAGAAAAGTAGTATGAAGTTAAGTTTCATTTCAGTACTTTCCAGATGTTTTAGACATTTGGAAGGTTCTCAGGTTATTCCTCTAGTTGCTCTTCCTGTAGAAATAGGAATGTATAAAGGTCAGGTATAGAGGATCGGGACGGCGACAACAATAGCCGAGTGGTTAGCAGTCATGCTGTGTCATTCGGAAGGCAAGTTTTTCGAATCATGATCGGAACAACATCAGAAATTTTAGAAATATGTCAACCCCTCTTTGTGTATTTCTTACACCTTACGTAAGAGCACCTCTTAAAAATCCAATAGCCATTCAGAGGCGGCTTATTATGAACTGAAGATCTCTCCATTTGTTGCAAAAAACTTAAGACGAACAGCAAAATTGGTGGAATAGATCGGCCGAAAATCACTTGAGCGGTCGCAAAGTGTCATACACATAGCATATGTAAGTGTTCGAAGGAGGCAAATAAATTTTCTTGGACCAGACAAAATTTTGAGAATTTTTTTGAACAAGAAAATAGGAATTAGGGAAAAGACAAGAGCATAATTACTGTTACGTCTGGTGCGGATGAGGTGTTTGTCGACTCTTAGGGAACTTATCCATAGAAGAGTCGGTGTGCAATGAGGGAAAATGATGTGGCAATGGTGCTGGGTCTTATATAACCAAACTAGATTAACGAGGTGCATGGAAGCATGCATGTTCGTTGTTCCATATGCCAGAATATGAAAGGATAAAGTCACGAGGGTTGACCATGAAGACCACAGTCACCAAATGGTAAGCAATGCGTACTACGTTCCAAAAGGTCATGAACTCCAAACGTCAATTTCTTAACTTGTAATGTTCGTCGGATTGGAATATAAAGAAAAGGTCCACCATTTAGTGGCTTCCAAAGTGCAGGGATGTATTTTGACATCTGTCAAACTTAACTGTCAAACCAAACATGTTTTGGTTTAGTTAAAACTCAGGCATTTATGAAAATGGATCGCCTAACAAGAGCACAATGCGTTAAAATTATTGAAACCTGCAAGTATGGTGTTTCAAGCGTGGCCACGTTTTGTGTTTTAAGAGGAAAGTATGATGGTCAAACTACTGAAAAAATGGTTAAAATTTTAAAGAAATTTGAAGAGACTAGATCTGTTAGAGATATTGATAGTTCTGTGCTTCATCGTTTTGCTCGTTCCACCTCAAATACCCCAGCTGTAAGTGAAACTGTAGCCGAAGACCCGGATGTGTTTACTTTTCGACCTTCTCAAGAGCTGGGACTTTCTGTCGGCACATTATTCAGTATTTAACACCTGGACTTACTGCAACTGAAACCAGCTGATTTGGTGCTTGAACAACAAGCCATGGACCGAGATTTTTTCCAACACAATTTTCTTCAGCGTCCAGGCAGATTTCTCGCTCGGTGGATACGTAAATAAGTAAAATTGTCGCATTAGGTGCACCGAGAATCCTCGAGTAAATGAAGAGAGTCCACTAAAGCCAAAAAACTTTCTGATGCGTTCTTCGGCCCGTAGGTGTGATTGGACCGTACTTCTTTAAAACCGATAACGGCGATACTCTCACTGTCAATTTGGAGCGTCCGACTTTTTTGGCCTACAATTGAAGAACATGACTTGGACAATATGTGGTTCCAAAAAAAATGGTGCCACATGTCACACAACACCAGCGTCTGCGTACTCTCTCGTATCTACGATGTTAATTGCCCAGACTAGTCTTATGTCAGTTAAGCCGCTGATTTGATCTCTGTCAAACTCTTGCGAATATTGCCCGAACCAATATGTGAAAAACAAATTTCAAACACTCGAGATTATTTCTATTTTAGAAGGAAATGTTCATGATTGAAAGAGTTCACGAGTGAGAGGCGAGTGAGAAGGGCAAATTTAGCTGATGGCAAGAGCATCTGAATGGACTCAGGGGAACTGAGTGAGCCAAAACTGGTGGAAATCAAATCGAGACAGTGATATCGGAGGATCTGTGAAAGTCGTGGAAGCTAAATCGAGACACTTGCTCTTCTTAAGGTAGTTTCAAGCTCAGTTAGTATTCGTCTACATGTCAGGCTGAGCATGTAGTTGTTACAAATGACAGAAAAATTTTATTTCAAAGGCTTGAACCGGTGCTTTTGAGAAATCTAAGATATCCGATAGATGTATAAGGTGAATTATGAAACACTATATGTCTCAAGTTAAGTATCGGAAAAACAAGGCTGTGGAGAAGAAGAAAGAAAGGTTAATTTGACTTGACTTTATTATTAAAGGGTGTTTTTTATAGAGGTATAGAACTTTAAGTTGCAATAAAACAACGATGGATTATTCGATTGACATGAATTTTATTTATCCGTAAGATAATCTTGTGGCATGTCCAATTTTCGATGACTTTTTCCAACATTTGTGGCCGTATATCGGCAATAACACGGCGAATGTTGTCTTCCAAATGGTCAAGCGTTTGTGGCTTATCCGCATAGACCAATGACTTTACATAGCCCCACAGAAAGTAGTCTAGCAGAGTTAAATCACAAGATCTGGGAGGCCAATTCACAGGTCCAAAACGTCCAAAATTAGGCGGTCACCAAACGTGTCTTTCACTAAATCTATTGTGGCACGAGCTGTGTGACATGTTGCGCCGTCTTGTTGAAACCACATCTCCTGGACATCATGGTTATTCAATTCAGGAATGAAAAAGTTAGTAATCATGGCTCTATACCGATCACCATTGACTGTAACGTTCTGGCCACCATCGTTTTTGAAAAAGTACGGACCAATGATTCCACCAGCCCATAAAGCGCACCAAACAGTCAGTTTTTCTGGATGTAACGGTGTTTCAACATACACTTGAGGATTACCTTCACTCCAAATGCGGCAGTTTTGTTTGTTGACGTAGCCATTCAACCAGAAGTGCGCTTCATCGCTAAACAAAATTCGCTTATGAAAATCGGGAACAACGGTAATCTCGTTTTGGGCCCATTCGACGAACCTACGCCTTACGTGAGTCTATTCATGATGAATTGCCAAACCAAACTGAGAATAAATCACTTGACAGCTGTTAAATCGGTCGCCATTTTGAAAAGTAGTGCCAACTAAAGCTCGCAGCTGTTCCTGCTCATTCCTTTTGCGATGTTATCGTTTCAGGGAGGTGACTGTACTTACCCCGAAGGCCAAATAAGTCTAATAGATGCAGTGAGAGTAATAAGAGCTCCTTACAAATAACCAGCTGGTGGATACTTAGGAGGGAAGAAGATCTACGAGCTAATAAGCGGCCGGTAGGACCATATTAGTAGTAGAAATTATAAACTTTTAGTCCGTAACGCCTGTGAATCTCAGCCACCAACTCTGAAATTACCCCGCCATACGCAGGTGTTTATTTATTATTTTAAGGTTATAAATTTTAAGCTCGCGCTTACCTGGACACAAACACGCCGAAAAAACCCCTCACACAAACTACTACAGCCGCATGCAATTATTTTAAAAGCCACCAACTCACACACCGGCGCTCTCCCTCCCTATCTCTTTCGCACTCCCTCGCCACGCTGTAAGCTCCATAAGCTCTCACAAACACTTTCACTCTTTGAATGCGCGGGCAACAACACCAAACTGCCGAACCTCTAACCAAAATTTGGCGGACATCCGAACTGGTGGCAAATTGTTTGCACACACACATACCCAACCACACACACACACACATATTCCGTCGTGCCACTCTTGCAACTGACACGCGTGCATGGTGGTTTGAGGTGGGTGGATTGGCAGTGGTAGAGATGGGGGCGCATCGAGGAAATTTGCATGTAAGTAGTGGGCCGATGAGGGTCAATTGTCCGTTAATGGATGTCAGTACAGGCAAGTAGTGTGGCTGTTGTCACACATACGAGTACATACATGCTGTGTGTGTGTGTGTGTGTGTGTGTGTGACTCACGTTGGTCGCTGTTTGTTAAGGGTATTGAGTGCATGCTGCCGCACAGTAGTGTTGTGTTGTTGCTGTTGTTGCTTAGTTATTTGTACAGGAAATTGCGTTTGTTCTATGCAATTCAATTGTGTGCGTGTGTGGGTGTGTGTGTGTGTGTTGGTCCATGAGTGTATTAGCTCAGCTAGCGCAGAGTTGCTTATATGCAAATTCCTTTATAATATGTTTATCCGCATCGTCCCCGCCTACCTGGTGCCGCGCGGCGCGGGTTTGGTGGGGATTTGTTTTTGTTGAACTGAATTTGCTTTGAGGCGAAAATTACTGAAGAGGAAAACCCGCTCGGCTTTAATCACGGCATGCAGAGAATCATACTATGCATACATATGTACGCTAAATTTGTATATATGTAAATGCACACATACATATGTATACATTAGACTGGGTCAAAAAATTACATTTTTCCTATTGACAAAAATGTCAAAAAATCTTTCATTAATAAAGAGAAGCAAGATCATCTTTGTTGAGATGAGCAGCGCCTATACGAGGGTTGCATCATACATTTCGGTATTTGACAACCCTATCATGAAAAGACTTACGCCTGAACAACGTTCACGTTCACCATCACCCATCCTGAGACGTAGCATTCATTATTGGATAATATTCGAGCGAATAGACCACGTCCAGCACGCAGTGAAGAAAATATAGTGGTCGTAGCTGAGAGTGTACACGAAGACCATGGAAAGTCGATTCTGTGCCATTCGCAGCAACTCGGACTGACGTATGCAACGACTTGGCGCATTTTACGTTGAGATCTTAAATTGAAAGCGTGCAAAATATAGCTTGTGCAAGAACTGAATCCGCTCGACCTTCTCAAGCGACATCGCTTCACTCGCTCTATGTGCTCTTGAAAAGTTCCAAGAAGACACGACGTTTTCGAGCCAAATTTTGTTCAGCGATGAGGCCCAGTTGTGGTTCAATGGGTATGTAGGCAAGCAAAATTGCCGCATTTGGGACGAAAAGAAACCTGAAGAGATTCAAGAGCTGCCATTTCACAAAAAAAAAAAGAAAACAGTTTGATTTGGTTTGTGGGCCGGTGGAATCATCGCTCCATATTTCTTCAAAAATGATGCAGGTGAGAACGTAACCATCAATAGCGGCCATTATCGCGCCATGATTACCGACTATTTGATGCCTCGTGATCTTCACGACATTTCATTTCAACAAGAAGGCGCCACTTCTTACACATCGCATCAATCAATGGATTTATTGAGAGAACAAACACTTCCATGAGCAGATAATTTCACGTTTTGGACCGGTTAATTGGCACCCAAGGTCGTGTGATATCACACCGTTAGTCTTTTTCCTGTGGGGATAGGTAAAGTCCGAAGTTTATGCAGATAAACGTCTAACTTTTGAGTACTTGAAAATAAAAATTCGTGAAGTAATGACTGCGATACCGCCCAATACGTGCCAAAATGTGGTCGAAAATTATCTCAAACAGATCGAAGTTTGGAAAAAAAATCACGAAACGGTCTGTTTAATTTTTTCTACGGTTTATAAGTAATGTATAAGGCTTAGAGCTTTCTGGAGGAATGTTCCGTTATTCCGTATCCCACGGATTGCTGTCTCAATTAACTTCATGAACTCTCAACATTTTCAGGTGAAGCGTCGCACAGTGTGATGAGCCCATGGTACCGATTGATAAAAGTATTTAGCACCCCGCGGGTTAGGGATTCACGAATTTACCCGCGGTAAGGCATGTCTGTCGCAAGAGGCGACTAAAATCCAATAGTTCCTGCGACAGTCGGGTCATTACACCGGAACGAAACGGGGTTTTTATCCGGCCAAGGACTGTCACTTCCGCAATATTCCCCGAAGCTTCATTTGGCGGAATTTGGGGAATTTTCTGCGGTTACAACAACAACAAAAATATTTAGAGTTTTTCGATTTCGCTATAATTCAGTACAGATGCCTCACTCGAAACAGAAGCAAGAAATTGAAAGTTATGGTACAAGAACCCACAGTTACTGTGATAAAATTGGCTTTACTTTTTCTTGAAGTGAATTTTCAAAGCCTTCTCTTACGGCGACCTCCCTCTTGCAAAAATTCCACTCGGCGTAAAACTACGAAGCGGATTGGTTCTTATTGAGATTTCACTTAATCTTATATGTTCAGGATTTCTTCCAATTATGGCAACAAGTCGGTGTTGTTACAGCTTCGTCTTTCTTGATACCGCCATTGAGAACAGTAAGAAAGTTAGTCTTGAAAACTAACTTAAAATCGATATAGCAAATAAATATTTTTTCGGACATAATCAGGAACTCTTCGCTGTGGCATGGACAATCTTGCTTCGATTCAAGCCTCGGAGCAAAACATCACGTATCTCATTCGCCAGTTACCAGTCGAAATGTTCGAACGAGTCATCGAAAATTGGACTTAACGGATGAACCAACTGAGACGTAGCCGCGGCCAACATTTGGCGGAAATAATTCAATTGAGGTCGTAGATCACTCCAAGACGAATTTCCTGAAGGTTGTCCAAAAACAGTTATCTTTCTGTTAGCTATCGATACTGTGCACTATCAGATATTACAAGATCATCATGTGATCTACCGTGAGATTAAGATAACTATAGACATTAGTAGGACCAGCATGCATTCAATATTGCATGAACATTTGATAGTAAAAAAAATTTTCACGTTGGATCGCACACAATTTTTCAATCACTAAAAAAAAGAGACTCATGCCGATTGGTCGAGCGAAATGTTTAAAAAAATACGATAGCAGTGATTCGAGACACGTCTATGACATCATGGCAGATGATGAATCGTGGATTTACACGTACAGTAACAGTGTACAGTAAGCACCAGTCGTCTGTATGGATGTTTCAAGATTAGCGGAATTGAACAAAAGCACTTCCAAGCAAATGGTTACCTCTTTTTTTTTTTTTTTGTGGGAAAACTGGATATGTCCCAATGCAGAATAATTAATTCTGAGCGGCGCACAAAACCATTTCTTTGCCAGTTGTTCTTTAAGAAGTCAGGAAAATCAACCGCGGAAGACGGATCACTCTGCAACTGCATTTAAGACCACTCAAAACAGCGCGATTTGATGAGTCAGCCACCGTGAAGCCCTAACTTGGCACCGAATGACTTCTGCCTATTTTCGTAGGTAAAAAATAAACTGAGAGGTCAAAGTTTTTCGACATCTGTTACACATCGACTACTTCAAAAGTCCTACAAAACTGAAAGTATGGAACATAGCCAAATATTATATCTCTGACAAGAACAGGACTATACCATATCAAACTCTTTCCCACAAAAATTCCTGATCGGAACGAATAAGAAAATGACAGAGTTTAGAGATACCTTTACTGACGGCTTACAGTCCGCTGTTGGAGTGGACTGTGGAGGAAGTCATTCACCAATGCTCCCAATTAATATCAACGTGAGACTACCAGATATAGCCCGAGTGGTCTGTGTTAGACGTTCAAACATCATGGTATTCAACACTTTTAGAACGGCACTTCATCAGTATAGCAACTGATATTATGAACGGACACTCTCTGATGGGGCTTCACAGCAAGGTAGTGGTGTACTATTCTAAAGATTTTGCAAGGGCGGAGAAGAGGAAAAGTCTGATGAGCACTTAATGTGCCACAAATACCTTTTTTTTGGCCCCATATAATCGTATGGTATAAAATATACAAGAAACAAATTTTTTTTTTAATTATTCAAAATATTTTTTGCTAAAATAAAAGTTTTTCAAATTTTTTTGTCCCAATCTAATAAACATATTTATGAAATACTAGTTGACGTCATTCCCGGCATTTGTTCATAAGTTAACCGCAGAAACGTCACACAAACAGTGAATTCATCAGCTAAAATACAATGGATTCTGCTTTGAAAGGCATTAAGGTATTTGGTTAATAACTCTTTTGTGAATCGCCGATTCACTTTATGAGACTTAGAATCGGACTGAGTACAAGGGGAACAAAGCATAAATGGATGAAAATTGTGTTCCAACAATTCCTTCGCCAGAAAGAGTCAAACAACAAATCCGTAGCAAACCCCTACTTAGTAATATGAATACTGTAAGATATTATTACGGATTTCGAGAATGTAGGCCCTTCTTTTTCTTTCATACTCCTAAAATATTTTAAACCAAATTCTCTTAGAGATAAATACCTTACTAACTAGCTGTTGGAACTTAATTTCCGTACTTAATCTCTCGTCGAATATTTTTATCGTCCATGCCACAACGAAGAGTATTTTTCAACGAGAGTGTACCTTGCTTTGCTCGGTTCCTGATTATGTCCGAAGAAATATTTATTTGCTAGATCGATTTTAAGTTAGTTTTCAAGACAAACTTTCCTACTGTTCTCAATGGTGGTACCAAGCAAGACGAAGCTGCAACAACACCGACTTGGTGCTATGATGAGAAGAGATTCTGAATATATAATTCTAAGTGAAATCTCACTAAGAACCAAACCGTTTCGTAGTTTTACACCGAGTGGAATTTCTCTTGTTGTTCTATTGTTGTTCAGTTTAATGTATAAATTTAGTCGATCTTATTCGGCCTTGGAGTAGCCGTTGATTTATTGCTCTTTATGACTATGGCTAAAACTCAATATGCTCTGCAGTTGGGGTCTTGAAACATTCATCACGATTGCGTTACCAGCCTGCTTTGCCTTCACTCATTTTAATCATCCTCCACTACTTTCCCGATTACCTGTTCAAATTCGATAACACTCCCACTATAAGGTCTACTGCATTACCACATTCTGCGCTCTATACGCACCTTTCGCGACCTCCTTGGCAATGGTTGTTTGATCATTATACATTCTAAAACCCAGAAATTTTGATATATGTCTGTGAGAGCTTTTTAGCGGCAAGAGGGAGGTGGCCATATGAGAAGGCTTAAAAAATTTACTTTCTTGCCAATAACATCGAAAAACTGAGCAAAAAATAAAGATAATTTTTTCACAGGAACTGAGGGATTTTGTACCATAACTTCCGATTTCTTGTTTCTACGATAAATGACGTATCTGTAATGAATTATAGCGAAATTGAAACACGACACTGTGCGACTTTCACCTGAAAATGTCGAATGTTCCCGAAGTTAAGCGAGACAGCAATCCGTGCGATACGTGAGGAATAAGGGAACATTCCTCCAGAAAGCTCTAAGCCTTATACATTACTTATAAACCGTAGAAAAAATTAAACAGACCGTTTCGTGATTTTTTTTCAAACTTCGATCCGTTTGAGATAATTTTCGATAACTTTTTGGCACATATTGGGCGATATCTCAGTCATAAATGACGATTTTTTCTTTTCAAGTGCTCAAAAGTTAAAGGTTTATTGGCATAAACACAGTAGTTCATGTAGCCCCACAAAAAAAGTCTAACGGTGTTAAACCGCACGATCTCGGTGGCCAATTGACATCACCAATGAAGCCGTATTCGCTCATGTTGAGTGGCATGTGGTATCATCTTGTTCGAGCTATATATTATCCAAGTCGTGTTCTCAATTACAGCCCAAAAAAAAAATTGGTTATCATACGCCCATAACGCTCCGAATTGACAGTGACAGTCTCGCCGGTATAATTTTTTAAAGAAGTAAGGTCCTATCCTACCTCCGGACCAAAGAGCGCACCAGACAGTATGTTTTGTTTTGGGTATAATGACCTCTCTTCAATTATTTGAGGGTTCTCGGAGCCCCAACTGAAGCATTTTTGCTATTTACGTATCCACCAGCTAGAACAAAATGTGCCTCGTCGCTTAAAAAAATTTTATTGGAACAATCGCGGTCCATTGCTTGTTGTTCAAGCACCCAATCGGCGTAACTACTACGTTGTGAATGGTCCACTGATTTCAGTCGTTGTGCGAGCTGGACCTTATTTGGATATACATAGGTAAAAGTCCAAGTGCAAAATACGCCATAATGTGCCCTAAAAAAGTCTCAGTTCTTGAAAAAACGGCGAGAAATAGACACATGTGAGTCTTCAGCTACACTCTCACTTACAGCAGCGATATTTGAGATGGAACGAGCAAAACGATTATGCACAGACCTTAAAAAAACTGTAACCGATTCAGTCTCTTCAAATTTCTTTAATTTTTTACCAATTGCTTGAGTAGTTGGAAGATTATGTGCACCATAATCTCCTCTTCAAGCACAAATCACAATTTTTGTAATAAATTTCAACGATTTGAACGCGCTGTGCGGTTGCTAAGCGATCCGATCCTGACTTTTAACTGAAACAAAACACGTTTGGTTTGACAGTTAAGTTTGACAGATGTCAAAATATAGCGCTGCACTTTCGAAACCACTGAATGGATAACCCTTTATTTGAGATAAATAGAATTCACAAATCCTTCAGAAGGGAGTTATATCATCGAACGCAGATGAGTAATTTTTTAACACCATTTAGTACCAAAAAACACAAAATTCAGATTTGGTATAAACTTCAGATTTGGTATAAAAAAACTATTGCTGGTGCTCACTCCATCTTCCCAAATAATAGTTTCCGCATTCGCCTTTGTGCGAGGAAACACTTGAGTGAGAGTGGTCGTTGGCAGAGTGTAAATTTTGAAATATTATAGCGAGGACCAATCGCTTTCTGGTTTTGGTTGGTTTACCGTGAGAACTGCCAAAACAGAATTGAATTAAACTGGAACGTATGAAAAGAGAACAATGTAGCTTGGCTTTAAGTATTTGAAGCACTAAAAGTTTTTACTAGATCTCTGTTATGTGTGTCCAGTGCTTCTGACAGTAGATATTGTAACCAGAGTTATCGCTTTGGCCGATAGCACCAATGTCGAGCTATACTCGTGCCAATAATAAAAACATTTAACAAAAGCCGATTCATCTGAATGCGTGGTCATATATAAAAAAATAGATGCAACGAATTGAGAACCTTCTTCTTCGTGGGTTAAAAAAATATGAGTCGAATAAGTATATAAAGGGTGTTTTTTGTAGAGGTATAGAACTTTAAGTTGCGATAAAACAACGATGGATTGATTATTCGATTGACATGAATTTTATTTATCCGAAAGATAATCTTGTGGCATTACATTTTAAATATGATTTCTGGCATATGATCGCCGAGGCTGGCGCGGATGTAGTCCAATCTGGACGTCCAATTTTCGATGACTTTTTCCAACATTTGTGGCCGTATATCGGCAATAACACGGCGGATGTTTTCTTCCAAATGGTCAAGCGATTGTGTCTTATCCGCATAGACCAATGACTTTACATAGCGCCACAGAAAGTAGTCTAGCGGTGTTAAATCACAAGATCTTGGAGGCCAATTCACAGGTCCAAAACGTGAAATTAGGCGGTCACCAAACGTGTCTTTCAATAAATCTATTGTGGCACGAGCTGTGTGACATGTTGCGCCGTCTTGTTGAAACCACATCTCCTGGACATCATGGTTATTCAATTCAGGAATGAAAAAGTTAGTAATCATGGCTCTATACCGATCACCATTGACTGTAACGTTCTGGCCACCATCGTTTTTGAAAAAGTACGGACCAATGATTCCACCAGCCCATAAAGCGCACCAAACAGTCAGTTTTTCTGGATGTAACGGTGTTTCAACATACACTTGAGGATTACCTTCACTCCAAATGCGGCAGTCTTGTTTGTTGACGTAGCCATTCAACCAGAAGTGCGCTTCATCGCTAAACAAAATTCGCTTATGAAAATCGGGAACAACGGTAATCCGTTTTGGGCCCATTCGACGAATCTATTTGCAAGCGTTGTTGATGACCGTGAGTCTATTCATGATGAATTGCCAAACCAAACTGAGAATAAATCACTTGACAGCTGTTAAATCGGTCGCCATCTTGAAAAGTAATGCCAACTTAAAGTTCTATACCTCACTTTACTTCCAAAGTGATATAGAATGCTAGCACAAGCAGTACTGAAGGTTCCAAACAGTGGCGATGACTATGAAGCAAAAAAAAAAAAACGTTTTAGCTGAGTCTGTCAGAAAGGAGAATACAAAGTCTCTGCCAAGTCTGTCTCTGTCCCTGTCTCATATATTTCATAAACTACGTTGTTTTGTGTGAAAGACTGAGGCCAACAAACTGCCCCACGCTTTTGAGGTGGCTTTAGGCTAGAAATTCCGCTAGAAATAATGAGGTATTTTGCCAATCATTTAATGACGATTTAATTACTGCTACTCCGTAAGCTGATTTCATTATAAATATACGCGTTTGTGTGCCACTTGTGCTGATTGAATGGTGTTGAACTTGATTATTCTGTTATTAATATGAGTTAAATCGAGAGGCACTCAATGGGGCATAATGCAATCGAATTGAAATCGCGAATTTCCTTTTGTGTTCATAATTAAGTGAATGGTGATTTAGTTGTATAATTGAATCTATGTACAAGTACATATCAGTAGCGGATCCAGAATTTCCAGAAGGGGGGAGGTCCTAAAATATATTCAATTTTTTTGGAGACACAGACACGAATAAACTGCAAAAATAGATTCGAATTTAAGATTTACACTGCTTCCGAAGTGGGGAGCCCGGACCCGAAACCCCCCTCCCCCGTGGATCCACCACTGGTACATGTGTATATAACATACATACATTTTGCAATTTGGTGAAATATTAAACTTGGCATGCTAAGGATTCACGCACAACGTGTTAATTTAATTTAATTAAATAAATTTAATATAATCAGAAAGATGGCATATTCACAAGCAGAAAATTACGATTGGTGGTTACTCAATTGAATGATGGATCACCCTTGACCTTGATCCATTTCGAGGCTCCCTATTTTTTTAAAGAAAAAAGCACAGAAAATTCAAATTTAACGGGACATTTTTATTACCATTCGAAAGAAAATTCTTTGGCCTTTATTTTTTGAAGATTATCTCTTTCAAATGTTAGCCGCGGCTACGTCTCCTTTGAGTCCAATTTTCGATGACTCGTTCGAGCATTTCGGCTGATGTTTTACTCCAAGGCTTGACTCGAAGCGGGATTGTCCGCATAGACTTTAGACTTTACATATCCCCATCACAGGAAAAAGTCTAACGGTGTGATATCACATGATCTCGATGGCCACCCGACCGTTCCAAAAGGTGAAATTATCTGCTAACCGAAGTGTTCTCTCAATAAATTCATTGATTGATGCGATGTGTGGGAAGTGGTGCCATCTTGTTGAAATCTAATGTCGCGGAGATCACAAGCTTCAATTTCCGACATCAAATAGTGGGTTATCATGGCGAGATAATGGTCGCCATTGACCTCACCGGCATCATTTTTGAGGAAATATGGACCAATGTTTCCACCGGCCCACAAACCACACCAAACCGTTGCTTTTTCTGGATGAAGTGGAAGCTCTTGATTCTCTTCAGGTTACTCTTCGTCCGAAATGCGGCAATTTCGCTTGTTTACATACACATTGAGTCAGAAATGGGCCACATCGCTGAACAAAATTTGGCTCGAAAACGTCAGATCTTCTTGAAACTTTTCAAGAGCCCATAAAGCGAATCGATGTCGCTTGGGAAGGTCGAGCGGTTTCAGTTCTTACACAAGCTCTATTTTGTACGCTTCCACTTTAAGATCTCGACGTAAAATGCACAAAGTCGTACCATAAGTCAGTCTGAGTTGCTGCGAATGGCGCCGAATCGACACTCCACCACGGTCTCCGTGTACACTCCCAGCTACGGTCGCTATATTTTCTTCACTGCGCGCGGGACATGGTCTATTCGATCGAATATTATCCAATAAAGAATGCTGGGTCTCAAGATGGGTGATAGTGTAGAATACTACGCTCAGTAGACCGATTTTATGTTCACCATAGGTTGAGCAATGCACCCGAAACACATTCTTTACAGAACGTGAATTTTCGTAATAAAATTGAATGACTTGTAAACGTTGTTCAGGCGTGGGTCTTTCCATGATGAAATTCCAAGCAATACTGAACAAAAATAACATGACAGCTTGACACGACTCACGTGTGAACTGTCAAAAAAAAGGCTTTAAAAAAAGTACCTCTACTTGGATCACCATTTATGGAAAAGCAAAAAACGTTAGAAAAAGAGAATTTTTCGAAACAAAATTAAAAATTTACCATAAAATAGCTAAGTACTTAATTCTAGTATCTCAACTATGACTATGAAAAAAGCTCTTTTTGTGTGCGTAAATATATTTCTATGCATTTGCACCAGCCATCACCCTGGCTATGGTGGTGACCAGTAAGGAAGTCGAGGTAAACGCTGCACTTGTACGATATCATGTAATCCTACATGTTTTGTGACAAAATACGGATATGCACACTTACACTAACATTTGTACAAATTTGCATTTCCTTGCATACATACATATGTATGCACATACATTCTGTAATACACAAATCCTTGTCAAGGCAAAACCTCACTTTCTACATGCATATATACTTTGAATAAAACAATAGAATTCCGTTGGAATGGAACAGAAGGCGGAGGGGGGGGGGGGGGTGAGGATGAGGAAGTGTAGATGAATAATTGAGTGGTTGGTTTCATTGCGGTACATACATACATACATACATATGTACATGAGAGGTATTCAGGTATGTATGCATTGGCGTAAGTGAAGTGTTGGCCAACCAGCGAAGGAGGTTGGTCGGTCGCACCGAAGTGATTGCAATGAATTTTCAACCCAACAACCAACAGCTTAGGGATATAAGTAATCAATAAACATATATATGTACATATATATGTATATTGCAACAATTATGCATGCAGTTTTTGTCAGCTTAGGCTATGTAATAAAAAGGAAATTATAAAACAACAAAAACAACAACAAAAAGACAATAATGTTAAGAGCAATACAAAAACCCATTACAAAGGATAATAATTGAACAATGAAGTTGAAGGATCGAGTTGAGTACCTGTATGTACTACGTGGTGCATACATACGCATATACAATATATGCGAACATATATAACAATAACACATACGTATATATATCATAAAAAAAGAGCAAAAGAGACATGAATATTCGCAGTGAGTAGGGAATTTCTTTTAAAATACACCACATAACACTAAGAAATTCGATTTTTTTCTAAAGAAAAAATTTTCTAAAAAAAATATTGCTGTGAAAAGACAACTACCCAATTTTGTAACCCATGCACGCCTCAATATGTTACTTTCATCGATATTATTGAATAAAAATTCCCTCCTGCAAAGCACTGCTCTCCACGACCACAGGCTGCTCTCAAGCACTCTGCTGTACAGCATAGACGGAGTACTCATGTATATGTACATATGTATGTGTATATGCGACGACATGAATATGTACTTTTAAATATATGCATATACTACCATATATTCTTCTTATATGCTCTCTGTATGTATGTATATATATTATCAAAATCTTTTCATTATTGCTCTCATTATTGTTGTTATTACTGTTGTTATTATTATTATTGCTATTATTGTTATTTTGTGTTTTTCCATTGGCCAGCATGAAGCCATAAACATGCAAACTCAATTAAACCGCTACTCATTAAAAGCATCAGCAATTGTTGTTGGTTGCGGTAGTGGAGTAGCAGAGAGCTTAACGTTGGCAGAGATTGACGGCAGGAGAGCGTTGTATTAAATAAATATGTTGTTTCGCAGTGAGTGGCGCAGAGCGAATGTGTGGGAAGAAGGCATTTTCACTGTTCACTTTCACTAATTTGTGCATTAAATGCACTGAAAATGGAAAAAGTTTGTGTAAATATGTATGAAAAAAGCGATGTTAAATAAAAAATTTCCTTTTATATATTACAAAAAAAAAAAAAAACCAAATAAAATAAAATAAATTAGAAAAATTTATATAAAATAAAATAATATAAAACAAAATAAAATAAAATAAAATTAATTTAAAAAATAATACAAAAATAAAAATAATATTATATAAAATAAAATAAACTAACATAAAATGAAACAAAATTAAATAAAATAAAATAAAATAAAAAATAGACAAAAAATTTATTAAAAAATAATAATATAAAATAAAATTATATAAAACAAAATAAAATAAAATTGAATAAAAAAATTAAAATAAAATATTTAATTTAATTCAATTAAAAAAATAAAATCAAATAAAACAAAATAATACAAAATAAAAATCAAAGTAATATAACACAAAAATAAATTTAAAATAAAGTAAAACAAAATAAAATAAAATAAAATAAAATAAAATTAACTTAAATTAAATGATATTAATTTAATTAAATTTAAAAAAAAATTAAATTGAACTATATTAAATGAAATTAAAAAATTAAAAACAAAAATAAAACAAAAAATAAAAATAAAAAAGTTATTTTATAACTTATATAATTCATAAATAATAAAAAATTTAATTATATAAATATATTTTTATAAATAATAAAAAAAATAAAAAATTGAAAAAAAATTTTTTTTAAATAAAAAAATAAAAATAAAAATTTTAAAAAAATAACAAATTTAAAAAAAAAGTATGAAAAAAATTCAAAAAATTAAAATACAGATAAAAAACAAAATTAAATCAAATAAATTGAAATGAATTAAAATGATATTAAGTTAAATTAAATAATTTTAAAAATGAATACTAAATCTAAATTAAATTAAATAATTTCAAACGACACTAAAAAATATATAAAAAATTAAAAATAAATGAAGTATAAAGTAAACAAAATAAGACAAAATAAAATTAAAATAAAATAAAATACAGAAAAAATAAATAAAATAAAATATAATAAAAAGAATAAAATTCAATTTAATTAAATGAAACAGAAAAAGTAAAAAACAAAATAAAACAAAAAGAAATAACAAATAAAAATTATAAAAATTTAATAATTAAAATAAAAAATAGAAAATAAAAATAAAATAAATAACTAAAAATAAATAAAAAATTAAAAAAAAAATATTAAAAAAATTAAAAAAATTAATATACAGATAAAAACAAAATTAAATCAAATAAATTGAATTCATTTCATTCAAAATAACATTAAGTTAAATTAAATAAATTTAAAAAACGCATACTAAATCAAAATTAAATAAAATAATTTCAAACGACATTAAATAAAATATAAAACAATTAAAAATAATAAGTATAAAGTAAACAAAATAAAATAAAATAAAATAAAAACAAATAAAATAAATTTAAATATTGCGGTACATACATACATACATACATACATATATGGATATGAGAGGTATGCAGGTATGTATAAAAAAAGTATAAAAAATAAAAATAAATTAAATTAAAATAACATAAGATAATATAAAATGGAATGAAAAAAAAAATATATAAGAAATAGTAAAATAAAAAAATTAAAAAAATAAAAAATTAAAAAAAAAATTAAAAAAATAAGTGAAAAAAACAAAACTTTTCATATAAGATATATTAAAAAAGCAAATAAAAATAAAATGAAACAAATATTAATCAAAAATTTAAAAATTAAATTAGGCAAAATTAAATATATAAAATAAATTCAAAAAAAAAAAATAATTTAACTTAAACAAAAAATGTATATTTAACAACACCAAAGTAAAATAGATAATAAAAACCAAAATTTTAATAAAATGAAATTATATAATATTAGATCAAAATAATACAAAAAATAATATAAAATAAAATAATTAAAATCAAATAAAGCAAAACAAAATAAAATTTATATAAATAAAATTAAAAAGAAAAAATTTGTGTAAAAGGAAATAAGATGAAAAAATAAAAACTAATATTAGTTATATTAAAGAATTATAACAGACCAAAAAAATATATACAATTAATATTAAAATAAATTAAAATATAAGTAAATAAAATACAGAAAAAAGTAGAGATTTAATATAAAACAAAAAGTAATATCAAAAGTTATAAAAAAAAATTTGAAAATAAAATTAATTTAAATAAAAATACAATTGAGTAAATTAAATCAATATATGAAAAATTAAATAAAAACTAAACAAGAACAAAATTAAGTTGACTTAAAAAAAAAATAATAATTTCAATAAAATTGAAAAAAAAAATTAGTCAGAATATAAAAATATTAATTAAAAACTTAACGAAATAAATTAATTTTTTTCTTTTTTTTTCGAGATTTAAAACTGTTCAGTTACAGTAAAAAATTTATTCAACAGCTGAAATTTAGTAATTCAAAATTTTTAAAACTAGGGTGTTTAGAGAAGCGATAATAGTTTTTTTTTTTAATGCTAAAAAGTGAGTCTGACAGGTCAAAGGTGCTGGAATGAGAATGCAAATCATGATACAATCGATGAAATGATCCATTCAGTTCATAAATTCTTTTGACTGACTTTAATAGTAGAGATCTAAACTGTCTAAAAACACGAGTCGGAATATTGAAGTTTATCTCAGACAAAAGCAATTAACTAAAAATTAATTCATTAAGAAGTTTGACTACGAACAAAGCGCCTAACATTTCTCTACGACTTGCGAGAGTGGGTAGACTCAGAAGCTTTAAACGGTTAGCATCGGGAGGAGGATTTAACCTAGAATTCGATCGGAAATGACCTAATGCAAAGGGTAAAAATTGTTTTTGCACAGACTTCAACTTATCGGAATGAACTTGATAATTAGGGTACCATATCAATCAACCATATTCTAATGATGGCCTCACCGAAGTCGTATAAAGTGCTTAAGTTACGTAAGTAAGGGTCTTTAAACTCTTTGGATCATCTTTTGACAAAGGCAAAAGCATGTTTACCATTTAATACTGTAGTGTTAATATGAAGAGAGAAGTTAAGCTTGGGTCCATCGTAATCCCTAAAACAACAAAGTTAAACACTTGTTCTAGACAAGGCAGTTACTAACTGTATAAGAAGCAGTTTGAACAAGTTTTCGAGAAAATTTCATCATTTTATATTTTTTAAGGTTCAATGGCATGTCGTTCTGATCACACCATGTAGCTAAATTGTTGTTTAAGTTTGTTATTGAAACTAAATTAAATTAATTTAAATTAAGTTAAAAATAAAAACGAATATATAAAAGTTTAAAAATAATAATATAAATGAGCCCTCTCTGTCCTCGATCCAATCATTGGGCTATTCTTCGATTTCATCAAAAGACCCCTAAACCCTTTTCCATCCGTCGAAAGAGCCAATAGTCAGAAAGAGCAAGGTCTGGAGAACACGGCTGGTAGGATAAGACCTCCCATTTTAGCGTTTCCAGGTAGTTTCTGACCGATAGATTCGTGTGGTGTCGAGCGTTGTCATGTTTCAATATCAGCTTTTCATGTCTTTCAGTCGTTTCTGGTCGTTTTTCAGGCAATGCATGGATCAAACGCCTTATGTGAAGTTGATAACGAGTTCGGTTTCTTTTTGGCACTGATCCTGATCCAGTAAAGCATCGAATTCCTCCATCTTCAACCTTTTTGGGGTTGGCAAGAAGGCTCTTTGCCTTCGACGCTAAAATCACGACTTTTTAAGCGTCGAAAATACTCTTAGCATGTCTTATCGGTTGGCGCAGATTCACCATTAACTTTCATAAGCATTCTATGGGCTTCTGCTGCACTTTTTTTCCAAAGATGCTGTTTATTTAACACAAATCTGGTTATCTTCGAAGCGGCAAAAGCAATGTTGTTGTAAGAAACAGACGCTGATGCGCTCCGAATATTCTACTTGTCTATCTGAAATCTGTGATTAACCTGTATCTGTGTCTGCCAATCAGCCTCGGTTTCCTTTTTCCATTAAGTTTTGCTGCTTGTTCATGGTTTCTTTTCTTATGTCCTCTCTTGTTGAATTGACGGCGCTTGCTTGGCTCCTCGTTTTCTTGAGTGTCTAGTTTCTTTTTCTCTCGGTTGTTAAGAGCTCGATGGGAATGCTCCCACTTATTACAGTTATGACCTCGCCTTTAATGTGCTGTGTGCTAACGCTACCCTTAAAACTGATGTGCGAAGCACTTTAACTAGTACCTTCCCTCTGTTATTCCTTTCGAGCTAGTCTGCTCATTACTGGGCTCCTTAGCTATTGGGAGTTATTGCCATTGGAAGCTTACTTTGTTCCTGAGGCGGCCCTCTGATGTTAGCCGTCAGTCTGTTAAGCGGAAAAGTGCTTGTGGAGGTTTTTTGCACAAACCAAGCAAGTGGGTTTCAAGCATTACTTTACTAACGTAGGGAGCACAATTGAAGCCCTTGCATTTGTCTATCCGCTATCGCTATTACAAACACGGAAACCGCCAATTTCGCCACAATTTCCGGCAAACACAGTTCAGGGAAATGTCCTCAAAGTGAGCCAACAATTCGCTTGCAACTGCCCTCAATTGATTTGGTTAACGCTGATTTGTTGGAAGCAGACGAACAAGTTGGGAGCGCACGCGGTAGTAGGGAAGCTCACTCACCACCACCTCATCACGCTCACCTCCGCATGCCAACATATTAAATCACTGCTGTCGCAGCTGACTTTGACACTGATGGCGGCGGGTGGATGGTCGCTTAGTGTGGGTTAGTCGCTGTCAAGTTTCATTAATTATCGATACACGTCCCCCATACTCCATGCACTCAGAAGCACAACAAACATATAAACCAAACAATGAGAGATTCATCAGCCTCACAGTTGGCAAGATGTAATGGTTGCTGCTTGTTGCTGTTGCTGGCTCATTGCATTTGTTAAATTTGGCTTGCAGCAATGCCATTCGCTGGTCTGGACTCGCCCTACAACATCGTCAGCTCAGAGCTCGCCCGCTCGCCCGCTCGCTGTGACTGTGCTGCGGTCGGTAGCACCGCAGGCAAATGAACTGAAGCTGAAAGTATTTAGTTGCCGTCCACCGTTATCTGTGACTGATTGACATTCCGTTGAGCACTCAAATTTTCCTCCGATGCAGCTCTGTTGCTCGTACCTAACAACTCGGTAATTTTCACTTTCATTTGGCTGTGAGTTGTGTGTGTGAGTTGTGGTGTGGAGTTTTCTTTGTCCGTCCCTCACCGGATGTGGTTGCCTTTTTGTTTGTATGCACACCCTTATATACGCAAGCATGGAGTTCCTCTTACCTATTGTTGTTTCTGATGGACTTTTTAGCGCCGGAAATTTCACAATTAAAATTATACAAAGGCCTGTCTGTCCAACATCAGCGTTGAGTGGTGAGCTAAAAGGGGAGTAGATTGTAATTTAAGCAACTCTTCAAAGCAGTTTATGTGCTAAGGATGTTTCTTATGCATTTTGAGCATTTTTGTGCTCGAAAACGCTTTCAGTTATGCTGTAAGAGTCGTTATCTAAGACTTCAAAGTTATGACAAACAACAGTGACATGAGAGCCGAGCCAGGAATGCGATGACTGTCTGATGACGGGAGATATTTCGTCTTACCTTCGTTCATTACCAGACACATTTCTCTCGATATTTTGGCTAGTCTGGAGGAAGCAAAACTAGAAGACGGCGGTGAAGGCTCCGGGAGGTCCTTCCCGAACTCCGAGAGGTAGCGATGAATGTGGCAGCTCCTTTTCGTGCTGTCGAAGGCAGCTTTAAAATCGATGAAACGCTGGTATGTATCAATACTTTTCTCACCAGTATTTTTCAATCAAGGATTTACGAGGTCTACAGATACACTTATAAGGTCTAATTAGTACGTTGGTGGTGGTCTCTCATCTTTCGCACAATACGTTCGATAAGACTCTTCAAATAAACTGATGTATGCACCTTGTCAATTTTTTGCCACTATAATAGAATAGCTCAGTCGGTAAACCATTGGCTCCCGCCGCCTTGTTATTATTCAAGGCAGCAATCGCTAATCTAGCTTCATCATAGTCGGGTAATGGAATATCTATTCCATCGTCACCGATTAGGAATTCAAATTGACCATTCGTAGGTGGTTTAATTTTCATTACCATTCAGCAGGTTGGAGAAATATTCCCTCCATAAGCGCAGTATACTCTGGTGATTGGTTACCAACTCACCTATTTGGGTACTACATGAATTAGTTCCCGTATTGAAACCTTCTACAAGTCTCCGCATCTTTTCATAGCACTTCCGCGCAGCTTTTCTAGTTCATCGTACTCACGCACTCCGGTCTCTATCTCTATAGGCCTACAAATGCGTCTAGCTTCCCTCTTCAGCTCTAGGTATCTTCTTTGTATATTTGACAGTTGTTTTTAACTGCACAGAGGGGGCTGCGTACCCTTACGTCGACAAGGTAGTAGTCCAAGTGGATGTTTGGACCACGGAGCATACGCACCTCTAGAACATTGAATGCATGTCATCCGTCTATCACAACATGGTCAATTTGGTTACCAGTTCTTTGAGCCGAAGACAGCAATATTTCTTAATCAATTCTCCGGAATTTGGCAGTACAGACAACAGACAGATACAAAATCTCGCTTTAATGCGGTTTGTGGCAAGACATTCGTCCACCGCGATGAACGGTAGTACTCCTTGGCAGAGTCTCTCTACTCCCACAAATTAAACACCAAATTTGTGCTCCTTTACCTGTCCGCTGTAGTACATGTCAAAAGGTCCTACGCGCTTCCATCCTTGTTCCGTCCATCGCAATTCTTGGAAGGTGGTGATATCAGCCTTTAGCCGTACGAAAACATCAACGAGCTGGGCGCGCTCAAATCATCATCCTTTGTACATTTGCCGTGGTCATTATCAAAATTGGAAGTTCTCATCCGATTCTGCGTTAGCCTCTTTATGGGCTCTAGATTTTACGTCACGGTTGCCAAGTCCAGCGTATGATTTCACTACACTAGTAGGTTTGTAGCCGTGCCCTTAAGCCAAATACGTCGGAGGGACTCCACTAAAGCTCCCTCTCTCTTAGTTCTAACTCAAGATTGGTTACCATATCTCGCACAGGGGTTGCTTACGTTTCTAGGTTAGACTACACCTCATTGCTTGAATTAGTACCATATATACGCCACGCGCACAGGGCTATCCATTTTTAGGTTGCCAAATTAACGTAAATAAAATGCATTTAAAATAATATTTTTCATGAAATTTCTGTTCTATTATAAAATTTGAATCTTGGAATCTTGAATTTGAATATGTGAAACACTACATCATTCAATTGACCGCCTCGTGAATTTTTTGTAGGCTTCGATCTATTTCAGGTAATTTTCGACCACTTTTCGGCACACATTTCCGCATAAACACGATAATTCGAGTAGATCCGCAAAAAAAGTCCAACGGTGTCAAATCCCACGATCTCGCTGGCCAATTGACATCACCTAGGCGAGATATTACTCGGCTGGGAAATTACTCTAGCAATAAAGACATATTCGCCCGAGTTTTATGGCGCCTGGCACCATCTTGTCCGAACCACATATTGTCCAAGTAGCAGTCCAAAAAAAAGGGTCAGTTATCATACGACCATAAGGCCCCGAATTGACAGTGACAGTCCCGTCGTTTTCAAAGTAATAAGGTCCAATCAAACCTCCGGACCAAATAGCGCACCAGAAATTAAGTTTTTTTTTTTTTTGGTTTAGTGGTCTCTCTTCAATTAGTTGAAGATTCTCGGAGCTCTAGATTCGATAATTTTGTTTATTTGCGTATTCTTCGAGTGAGAAATGTGCCTCGTCGCTGAAGAAAATTTTGTTGGTTGTGGTCCACTCCTTGTTGTTCAAGCGCCCAATCGACGTAACTGCGGCATTGTAAGTGGTCAGCTGGTTTCAGTTTTCTCCAGTTCCACACAAAATTTATGTAACTCCGTTCTATAATATATTTTGTAGAAATAGCGCTGCAAATCTGATATAAAAATGGTTTTAATTTTTTTTTTTTTTAAATACTATACTTCCGAAGTTTTGATCAATCACCAAAACTATGTCACCTCTGATTACTCGGCGTTGACAACGCTTACGAGAAATCTTCCTACTCCTCCTGCTTCAAACAGTTACTTAAAGAGTTTTTTCATTGTTCCTCGACACTTTATTTTTCAATTGCCTACTTAGTCTAGGATAACACTCAGTAGGCTTGAGAAGACCGTGTTTTTTTGAAAATTTTATTGGAACAATCGCGGTCCACTGCTTGTTATTCAAGCACCCAATCGACGTAATTACTCCGTTGTGAATGGTCAGTTGGTTTCAGTTGTTGTTTGAGATGGACTTTACATGGATGTAGGTGTAAGTGCAAGTGCAAAATATGCCATAATTCGCCTTAGGAAAGCCTCAGTTCTTGAGAATGTCGAGAAATATGCACTCTCGGGTCTGCGGCTACACCTTCACTTACAACAGCGATGTTGAGGTTTGTTTAAAATTTTACCAATTGCTTGAGTAGTTGGACGATTATGTGCTTCATAATCTCTTCTTAAAGCACGAAACCTGGCTAAGTTTGAACGCGTCTTGCGGTTGTTAAGCGATTTATTTTCATAAATATCTGACTTTTAACTAAAACAAAACATGTTCGATTTGACAGTTAAGTTTGACAGATGTCAAAATACAGCCCTGCACTTTGGAAACCATTAAATGGTTCACACTACAACAGAAACTGTTAGAGAAATCAACACACTTTCGCACTGACGATATTGCACTATATTGAGGCAAGCTTTCTGGAATTTTTTATTTTTTAATCTTCAATGCACTTAAATACATAGATATCAGTTGAAAACATTCAAACGGTATATTTGCTGGATACCTGTGTTGCGCTCATTAACTCAGTACACTCTGCAAATATATGTCAATATTTTTTTTTTTTTTTAATTATTTTAAACGTAATTATTTTCGATATAAAAATGAGAAAATATATTTTGTTAAGTCCAATTGTGGCCTCTAGTAAGACCTTTTGCTGTCTGAGTAAAATTGCCTCGTTCTTCTATATCAGAAAATGTATGAATTTAAATCGATAATACTGCGGAAAAATGTATAGGGTTTTCCAATAAGAGTGATATGGTTAGTTTTGGAAAAAAAACAAACTAATTTGTAATGAAATTCAAATTTTTTTATTATTTAAAGTGAAGTACAATCGATACAACTGAGCTCTGATATCTAATATCATACAAATGGCCTCCACGACTGCTTTTGCAGCAACGAATTCGATTAACCCAATTTTTGAGCACTTTTTCCACTAAATCTAGTCGTATGTCATGAACAGCACGTTCAATATTTTTCTTTCAAAGCTTGAAGAGAGTCTGGTTTATTGATAAAGACCAATGACTTCTAATAATCCCACAAGAAGTAGTCTTATGGTGTTGAATCACAACTTCATGGAGTCTTGGCGACCCTTCAATGTCACAATTTCTTGAAATAATCGAATCTCCCTCAGCTCCTCGCAATAATTCGATTGCTGCACGTGTTGTGTGTGATACGTAGCCCCGTCTTGTTGCAACCAGGTGTTGTTAAGATCAATTTCTTTCAATTGTGGCCATAAAAAATTAATTATCATCGATCTATCGATCGCTCTCCATTGACAGTAATGGTGTGCTACCAGCTTCATTCCGAAAGAAGTACGGACCACCAGACCATAAACCACACCAAACTGTCAATTTAGGCGGAGTGTAATGGTTGTTCATGAATAATTTGTGGATTTTTCTGCGCAACAGAATCGGCACAGTTTGGTTTATTTATCGCAACACTCTGATGGAAGTGAGCCTCAGTTGATGATCGAAGATGATTTTCTTAGAAAAATCGTTATCGTTTTCAGGTTGTTCCAAGGCAAAATCAGCAAATTCACGGTGGTCCATGGATGAAATTGTAAAAATTACCGAATACAATGAAAAAAATGACAGATCATGACATATTAGAAATGACCAAAACGACAGTTAGAAATCATATCATCCCTATTGGAAAACCCTATACCAGGAAAAGTATGCTGCAAATCGATATATCGATAACTAATTTTCTTAGGCCATGTTCGCAATAACAAAACTCTTATGCAATGTTTACACTTCCTACTCTCAGCACATTTCGCAGTGAATAATGACTTCATCTGAGCTAACGGTTAATAAAAATTCGCAAAAAAAAATGTAATAAACAAAAATGAAATGAAATATTGAGTGAATTTATTAATTTAATGGCGCGTGGTGGAAAAGGAAATAAAAAAAGAATTTCAAATTGCTTTCAAAATCGTATTTCTTCATTTTCATTTTCATTTTCGCCCAAAAAATATTTCAATATTGAAACAAACGCACGCGGGCTGAGGTGTGGGAGGTGTGTGTGAGAGTGCGCGAGGCAAATGACGCCAGCATGTCAACACTGAGCTTACGGTAATCCCCACGTCAACGTGGCGCAAATTATGATAAATTGGCTTACTTATTTACGCCGAAAAAGTTGTAGCTAAAAATTGTTTGCATAAAAACGGGATTATCAAACAACAAATTGTTGTAAATTGCTGCCAGCTAAAAAATAAATTGTTGGTATTGTATTTGCGCGCTGTCAGCGGAGGAGGTGGGAGCAGACGTTTATGGCAATAACAAAAAAGGCGGAAGTCTTGTGACAGCGCGCGAGCAAGCGAAAGCAGCAAAAGAAAGGCGATAAAATGAAGAATAAACAACAATAACAAAAAATATACACACAAACAGCGAGAAAAGCAGCAGCAGCAGCAGACGTCAAAAGAAGGAAAAGGTAGCAGACGCACACACACAGAGAGTGAGAGACAACGCAGCCAGACAATGCGTGCGAGCGCTGTGGCGTGCGGGTGAGAGCGCTCAAGTTTATTGTGTGCAGCCACTAAAGCCAAGTGAGCCAGTGAACCGTTCTCTATGCTCCAGCAATTGCAATGCGACAATGGCAATGACACTGACACAACGATGATACCATCAGACTATGGACGACGAAGCGGGGGCGAGGTCGGGTGTAAGTAGAGAGACGGCGACAACATGTAACACACAATAAACTTGACTATCAACAACAACAACAACAAGAAAATGCACACACTCAAGCTCTCTCTCTCTCTCTCCTCTGTCTGTCACCCTTTTGTATGACATTCCGAACACGCGCTGCCTTGTGTTGGGGTGTAGCGGTTTCGCACGACGCGAACTACTAACTGTGGCTTTTGTTGATTGTTAAAGCGCCACATCGCTTGTAGAGTTGGTCGCGCCGCAAAGGGTAATGTGAGATTTTCAGTTTATGGCTCTGAAGCAGAGTGGGGCCGATTTGGTTGTTGTCAGTGGCAGTGCCACTGACGTTGGGTTGACAATTTTGCAGTTTCACGGTTGCTTGCCTGCCGCTTACACCGTCTACCCCGTCAGCGCAGACAAGAAAATGTTGAAATTAGAAAAGTAAAGATGAAAGAAGAAAAAAGAGAATAAAAATGAAAAAAAAAAACTTATATTAAAGTAGGAAAGAAGTTCGAGCTGTTGCTGAGTGTTTAGAGATGACGACAGCTGACACTGGCCGGCTTTCGGGAGAAATATTTAAGTATGAAATTAGAAAACTTGGTGTTGAAATCTACTCATTTTCCGCATCGAGAGTGCACTGAGTGGATAAAACACACACAGTAAAGCCGCATCTTTCCAATAAGTGCAGAGAAAAAAAAAAAGTTAACGGTTAAGTCATAGTAGAATCGCTCCAGTGAAGCTTAATACAAACTCAGCCGGACCCCTGCGGATTAAGGGTTCAAGAATTTACCCGCGGTAAGGCATGCCTGTCGTAAGAGGCGACTAAAATCCAATAGTTCCCGTGACAGTCGGGTCTTTATACCGGAACGACCTGGATTTTTATCCGGCCAAGAACTGTCACTCCCGCAATATTCCCTGAAGCCTCATTTGGGGAACTTTCTGTGGTTACAACAACAACAACAACCAACCAACTCAGCGGTCTCAGCTGTTAAGTCGAGTCCAGATATCGAAATCTTTCCCTTCTTATTCTTATTTTTCTTTTTCTCCTTTCATGTCAGTCATTTCTTTTTTCCTCGCAAGAAGCACCACGTGAGTCCTGGAACCTCCCCAAATATCCTTTTAACGGAGTAAAGGGCTTCTTGTTCAACTATTTTCACCAGCTGGTGCTGCGTCGATTCGCTTGTACAGCTCATCGTTCCTTTGGCTGTATTAACATAATTTCGACGCAGCATCAATCTTAACAACAGTTCCATTCTGAACACGCATATATCAAAATCTCCGAGTCCCTCATCATATTTGTCTTCGAGAGAAATGCTTTCCGAACGATTTATGAACCTGTGCATAGTGGCAATGGCGATCACCGTGAAAGCATGACAATTGCAAAGCTTGTTTCAAAGACAGTTCAGAATTACTGCGGAACCACGTCAGCTCAATTTTGAGTTCAATTATTCCCTCATCGACACTATTTAACATCGAACATAACCTTACCTGTATCGGGATCAATTTGACATGGAACGGGGTCACTCACTAATTAGAATCCGACTCGATTGTAGACTAGTTTTGTGTAAAACTTTAGAGAAAATTTACTGGTGTTTAAGTTTTCTGATTAAGACCTTGTCCATGTTTCCATTTTCGGATGGTTTCAATGCTGTCTTCTTAAGATACATACAAATCTTAGCACAAAGGCATGCGATTAGCTAGTTAAGCCATCCACATTGCAGTAACTCAATCGGCTACAGCGGACACCATTTTCCGATGTTTGAGTTTAAGGCTTCGGCTAACTATTTTTCCGACTTGATGCTTGAAACCATTTTCATGTTTTCGTCTCGAGCCAAATATACCTTCTCCGTCCTGCCTGTCTTACGTAACAACATTAACATTTCATCACCTTTTCACTGGTTTCTATACCCCAGTGACCACGGACTCAAGCAATGTTCACTGTGTTTTCCGGTAAGAGTTTCGGTATGTTCCAAGTCTTTCACAGCCAAGGGACTGTACCAAATTTAGAAGATCTTCTAAGGGGCTAGCTTTTAGCGCTGATGCCTATTATACTTGAAAACTGAATAAGATTTGGTCTGCAAAACACAAGCCCTGCAGAAGCAATACTTTAGACTTTACATATCCCCTTATAGAAGAAAGTCTAACGGTATGATATCACACGATCTTGGCGGCCAATCGAAAGGCCCAAAACGTGAAATTATCTGCTCACCGAAGTGTTCTCTCAATAAATCTATTGATGGATGCGATATGTGGGAAGTGGTGCCATCTTGTTGAAACCAAATGTCGCGGAGATCATGATCTTGAATTTCAGACATCAAATAGTCGGCTATCATGGCGCGATAACGATAGGCCACCGGCCCACAAACCACACCAAACCGTTGTGTTTTTCTGGATGAAATGGCAGCTCTTGAATTTTTTCAGGTTGTTCTTTGTCCGAAATGCGGAAATTTTGCTCGTTTACATACCCATTAAGCCAGAAATGGGTCTCCTCGCTGAACAAATATTTAGCTCGAAAATTTCGGATCTTCTTGAAACTTTTCAAGAGCCCATAGAGCGAATCGATGTCGCTTGGGAAGGTCGAGTGGCTTCAGCTCTTGCACAAGCGGTATTTTGTTCGCTTTCAATTTAAGATATCGACGTAAAATGCGCCAGATCGTTTCATAGGTCAGCCTGAGTTGCTGCGAATGGCGCCGAATCGACTCTCCATGGTCTTCGTGTAGACTCTCAGCTCTCTCAGCTACGGCCGCTATATTTTCTTCACTGTACGCTGGACGTGGTCTATTCGGTTGAATATTATCCGATAAGTCGACCATAAGTTAAGCGAAGCGCGCGAAATGCATTCTTCACAGAACGTGAAATTCCGTAATAAAACTGAATGATTTGTAAATGTTGTTCAGACGTAAGTCTTTCTATGATGAAAGTTCAAACACCACTGAACAAAAATAGTATGACAACTTGGAACGACTCATGCGTGAGCTGTCAAAAAAGGCTATAGAAAAAAGTACCCTATTTGGCTCCTCCGATTTGTGGATGGATTTTTATAAGGAGCTTTCGTTTTATGAGGAGCTTTCATTTTATGTCAGAAATGGACTCGGGGGGCTTGACATTCCCTGTCGAGGGACGACCGCAATTAGATATAATTAGTTTTTCTATAATTTGAATGTTGCTCGAACCTGGACTCGAACACAGGCCTTCCGAATTGTAGTACGCAATGCAAGCACTTGGCTATGGCGGCTGCCGCCAACATTTTACGGACACAGAGTAAGAGCAGTAGCAGCTCACAAATACTAATGATGTTAACTTAATTGATTGAATGTGTGTGAACACGAAGCAAGAGTTATGGTTTGGTATGTAGCTAGCGATCTAAGAAAATATTGCACACAGAAAAGTATAAAAACTTAAACAAGTTTACAAACGTTAATTGCGTTTACCTAATTGAGTGTGTGGGAATACCTACGAAAGCTTAATTATCACTCAATTTTGTCTGAACACTACGATATTATTAAATTTATTTTATTTAAATTTTTCAAATTTTTCAATAATTTTTATTCAATTTCAGAATATATATTTATTTAGTTTTTCTAGCGGAAATGCAATAGAAATAAAGGAGGCGGAGGGAAGCCTTTAAAGTACATAATTTTGAAAAAAAAAAAAGATTCGGTCGAGAACAATCGATATAATTTAAGGCATGAGCTCACACAGGCTTACATACAAACGCACAAACAATTGGAAATTTGTTGTTTTGAATTTTGAGCAGTGGCAAACACCCCAACTGCGCTGACTTAGTACCCAACCCAACGCCTTGAAAGTCACTCTAAAATGTATTACAATGAATTTACATACATATGAGTGTATATATACATATATATATACATATGTATATGTGTGTGTGTATATGCGTGCGGCTGTGTTATGTTAAGTTGAATGCCAAGGCACTTGCCGCAACCAAATGTCAATTGAAATTGTGATAAGCAACCACATACGATCAGTCTCGCTTCACACACACACAGGCACACACACAGTGGCACACAGCCGCACAGTGTGTCGTTTGTCAGGCGTTTCGTCCTGTGTCAAAGCAAAATGTGTCGCCTAAATTCAATGACACTACATAACGCCCATCACCACCATCAACAACACCAACAACACCAACAACACCAAAGCAATAGCGCTCCATATGCACCCTGGGCAGGAACTTGGCTTTTGCACCCCTTGGTAGTTGTGCTCTTCTGTAACTGTGTATGCCTTATATGCACGTGTATATGAGTTCGGTGACACCCTCCAAATTTGGGGTAGTAGTGTGTCGCATTTCTCGCTTTACAATTCATAGGATTCACGTCATTTGAGTCACTCAGTCAATGCCAGACGGCTTGACTGCCTGACTGCCTGACTGCCTGACTGCTTGAGTTGCTTGAGTTGCGGCATGTTTTGGTAATGCGATAAGGATGCCATGCGGTTTCCGTTGTCGATTCGCCATGCCAGTCTCCATGTGCTGCGCTACGCCTTTGTTGGCCCTCCCTCCATGCCAGCGCCCCCTGCTTCGTCAATAATGATTTACATAAATTTTCGTTTAGTTTTTGCTTTTTCACACTTACATTTTCATGGCTTTTCCACGAAATGTTTTTTTTTTTTTTGTTTATATATATGTATTTGTGTGTGTGGAATGTCGTGTGGACTTTTCTGTGGGTTCATACATTCGAATTTTGTTAAGTACTCGATTTGTGTTTTGCGATAAGTCTTCAATGGGAAACTTTCAATTGATTCCTTTAACGACGGAAGTCCTTAAAGGGGTGCATGGCTTAGTGTATACTCAGCAGAGGATGTTCTTAAAATGTCATATAAATATAATAAACGCTAAGAATGGTAATATCTAATGGAAAATCTTCTGTGTATAGTCCAAAATTTCGAATAGTTATTAACTAGTTGTGATATAAAGGGTGATCCAAGTAGAGGTACTTTTTTCAATAGGCTTTCTTTGACAGATCACGCGTGAGTCGTATCAAGCTGTCATGCCATTTTCTTAGTATTATTTGGCATTCAATCATGGCAACACCCACGCCTGAACAACATTTACAAATCATTCAACTTATTATGAAAATTCGTTTTCTGTAAAGAATGAGTTTCGCGCACTTCGCTCAACTTATGCTCAACATAATCGGTCCACTGAGCGCCCTATTCGCAACACCATCACCCATGTTGAGATCCAGCATTCTTTATTGGAAAATATTCGACCGAATAGACCACGTCCAGAACACGCAGTGAAGAAAATACAGCAGCCGTAGCTGAAAGTGTGCACGAAGATAGTGGAGAGTCGATTCGTCGCCGTTCGCAGCAACTCAGACTGACCTATGGAACGACCTGGCGCATTTTATGTTGAGATCTTAAATTGAAAGCGTACAAAATACAGCTTGTGCAAGAACTGAAGCCGCTTGACCATTCCAAGCGGTATCGCTTCGCTTTCTGGGCTTTTGAAAAGTTCCAAGAAGATAATACGTTTTCGAGTCAAATGTTTTTCAGCGATGAGACCCATTTCTGGTTCTATGGGTATGTAAACAAGCAAAATTGCCGTATTTGGGACAAAGACGAACCTGAAGAGATTCAAGAGCTGCCATTTCATCCAGAAAAAACAACGATTTGGTGTGGTTTGTGGGCCGATGGAATCATTTGTCCATATTTCTTCAAAAATAACGCCGGTGAGAACGTAACTATCAATGGCGATCGTTATTGCGCCATGATAACCAACTATTTGATGTCTGAAATTGAAGCTTGTGATCTCCACACAAGACGGCGTTACTTCCAACACTTCGCATCCATCAATGGATTTATTGAGAGAACACTTCGGTGAGCAGATAGTTTCACGTTTTGGGTCGGTCGATTGGCCACCAAGTTTGTGTGATATCACACCGTTGGACTTTTTCCTGTGGGTGTATGTAAAGTCTAAAGTCTATGACAATCTCGGACAATCCCGCTCAGGACTAGGAGCAAAACACCATGCATGTCATTCGCCAGTTATCAGTCGAAATGCGCGAACGAGTCATCGAAAATGGACTCAACGGATGGACTATCTGAGACGTAGCCGCGACCAACATACGAAAGAGATAATCTTCAAAAAATAAATGCAAAGAATGTTCTTTCAAATGATAATAAAAATTGTCCATTAGATTTGAATTTTCTGTGTTTTTTTTTCTTTTAAAAGTAGGGAACCTCGAGATGGACCACACTTTAGTTCTAACAGCACTAGCAAAGCACGGCATTTTTTTTTGATACCAAAAGCCTTTATCAGTTTTTAAACGAGGCATAGTTAATATCCCAAGAGATTCAACAAATGGTGTTAGAGTAGCTCTTGGTTACTACTTAACTAAGTCCTAAACCGCTCTGGAAGTTTTTCGAAGTGTTCTTATATTAAACAGTCCTGAATAGATTTAAAAATTATAGAAAATATGTTATGTACCTCTAAACTAGTCCTAAAAATGTAGAACTGATCCATTAATCTTTCGTAATTTTGCCATTTTAATCAGTTCCGAAGCGTTTTTAAAATAATAAATGAAAATAAAAATGTCACAATAAGTTTTATGTACTTCCAAACTAATCTTAATAGAGCTGGGACAGACCTAGTTTCTAAATTGTTCCATAATTATCTTTTACTCGCTTGAATTGCAAACCAATTCAAAAATAATACAACGTAGATTCGAAAGACACTATTTTCGGAAAAATATCTGATTAGTTTCAAGTTCTCTAGAGTTGGACTTAGGTAGGGACGTATTGTGGATTAGGTAGACGGGTTTTAATATAGGAACAACGCCCTATGGCTTTGGGGGTAGCTCAGGAACCATGCCTTCTTATGACTCCATTTTATTACTTATTAAGATCTCAATACTGAAGCAATGAAGAAGTAAGTCCGAGTGGTGCCAGACCAGTATTTGGAAATGTTACTCCTGAATTAATTTCAAATATATTCTGTTTCAAGGCCAAATAAGTTCTAACTAACCTGAATTTGCAAAAAGATGACTATGTAGTAAAAAGGATTATCCATTTAGTGTTTTCTTAAGTGCAAAGGTGTGCCTTGCATCTAACAAACCAAACATTTTTTGTTCCAGTTAAAAGTCAGGGATTTATGAAAATGGATCGCTTTCCAACCGCACAACACGTTAAAATTGTTGAAACCTACTAAAAAATGGTGATTTGTGCCTTCAGAGAAGATTATGATGAACATAATCAGCCAACTACTCAAGCAATTGGTAAGATTTTAAGAGAATATATCAGATACTGTAAGGCCAGTGCATCATGATTTTCCTCTTTCGGCACATTATGGTGTATTTTGCATTTGGACTTACACCCGCATCCATATAAGATCCAGCTTATATAACAACCGTAGCCAACTGACCATTCACAACGCCGTAGTTATGTAGATTGGATTGGAACGCGACCAACAAACACTTTTTTCTTCAGCGACGAGCCACATTTTTCACTTGGTGGATTTACTATCTGAGCAGCTTTTCCTATAGCGAGGGCTTCCGCCTGCAAAATACTTCAGTACTTTGGTAACTTGAATGGTCCAGCTTAGCGCAACAGTCTCATTCAATAGCTTTGAATAAATTATGTATGGGTTTTTTATTTATTTACTGATTTTAGAAATTTCTACTAATTTGTCATACTAATTTGTACCAAAACTCATGCTTGGCATGCTTATATTTTTATTTGCGCTTTTTTCGGTTAAAGGTCGGTATGCAGCTCTTACGCAAAAAAAGCTCATATATTTCGTGGATGGAAAAATGTAGTAGGTACGGAAATTTGACAGATTGATTTTCTGTCGTAAACAGCTGTTTTCATGGGAAAAAGATATGCAAACGCAAGAAAAAAACGAGAAATATGAGTAGAGCGAGGTAAATATTTTTCGCTGATTATGTATTCTTACCTTTTTCATGGCCAAAACTAAATAACAGGTGTAGAAATTGTTGAAAAAACTAAAAAGATTACATAAATTACTTTATAAGCTTGCTTTAATAGGTTTGAAAATTAGTCTTCCTCTTGTTTCTCGCGAAATATAAGTATATATGAACCTATTTATTTCGCTCGGAAACCTGTATTGCCGTGCTTTCGTAGTTGTTTAAAAAATATTTCTATAGTAGAAAATGGTGTTTTTCTTGTTCGGGATGCATACTGCTTCGTAAAAATAGTTTTCTCGCATCGTTTTTTTTTTTGCAATTTTTTATATGGATTTTTTGGCTTTCGTAAGAGCTGCATACCGATCTTAAAAAGGTGGAACTAGAGGTTTTTTTTCGTGCTACTCTTCTATGCAAACCTGCCCGTTTCAAAATTCGCCGCGAAATGACCACTGAAATATTTTTCGCAAATATTTTTTCAAAACCATCACGTGCTATTGATGATGCTGTTAACCGCTGATTTTTCTTTACCACATTCAATATTGACCGTCTTTCACGGCGCGTTAATTTCGGTGGGCGAACAGATCGCGATTTTGAAGTGATAATTGCTGTAGATTTGAAATTTTTTATTACGGTATAGACTAATCTATGCGATCTTCCAATCAAATGTGCGATTTTGCGATTTGAATTTCCATCCCACCAAAATTTAATAATAATATTACATCGTCCACCCTGATATTTCTTTCCGACACCATTGCAAATTTTTAGATCAAGATTATAAAATCAAAATATTTTTTATAAAATTTTTTAAAAATTTGCACACAAAAAATTTGCAAAAAATTTGAACAAATGCCGCGACAATACTGAGTGCTTGTAGATTTTTGATCGCTGCTATTGTTACTTAGAGAAATACAAGTACCGCTAAACTCGTCGGTTTGGTGAATTCGAGCAAAAAAAAAAATCGTGTGTCATCATTTTTCCTTCAATACTGCATGAGAAAAAGAAAATTTTACTTCTATAAATTTGTTAGTTTAGAAAATATTTTTAAACAAACTTTTTGTATTTAGTTGCTTGCAGACTTATGACGCTAACTGTATAGTTCAAACCTTCAAAGAAGGCGCGTATAAATTTGACAGCTGTCAAATCATTAGTTTGTGAATTTTAGCATTTTGAGTGAAACAACTTTTGTTGTTGTGAAAAAAATGGATAAAAAGGAATTTTGTGTGCCGATAAAATATTGCTTTTTGAATGGAAAAAGTACAGTTGAAGCACAAACTTGGCTTGAAGACGAGTTTCCGAACACCGTCCCTGCAAAATCAACCATCAAGTACCTTGGCATGCTAAATTTAGACTTGAAATTTAGGGTGAAATGAACACCGAAGACGGTGAGAACGCAGTGGACGCCCAAAAGAGGTTGTTGTTGTTACCGCAGAAAAAATCTAAAAAAAATTCACAAAATAATTGAGCGTAAATTGAAATTGTATGCCATTGCAGGCATTCTCTGAAGATATCAACTGAACTTGTACATCATGTCAGCCTCGATTATTTGGGTATGAGAAAGCTCTGCGCAAAGTGGGTGCCGCGCGAGCTCACTTCTGACCAAAACCTAACGATGAGTTGATGATTCGGAGCAGTGTTTAGAGATGTTCAAGCGTAGTAAACCCGAGTTTCTGCGTCGATATGTGACAATAGCTGAAGCAGGCCTTCAACATTTCACTACGAAGTTCAATCGACAGTCAACCGAGTGGACTGCATACGATGAACCCGCTCTAAAGCGTGGAAAAATGCAACAGTCGGCTGGCAAGGTTATGACCCCTCTATTTTGTGATGCGCATGCGCATAATTTCCATTGACTACGTCGAAAAAGGAAGGACCAGCTACCAGAGCGACTATGACATAGCGCTATTGGACCGTTTGCAGGATGAAATCGCCGAAAAACAGCTGCATTTGAAGAAAAAGAAAGTGTGGTTTCTCCAAGACAATGTATCACTTCACTGTGTCTGTGAAATCGGCGGCAAAAATCCATGAATTGGGTTTCGAGTTGCTTCTGCAATCACCGCATTCTCCAGCTCTGGCCCTCAGCGACTATTTTCCTTTCTCAGATGTCAAAAATATGGTCGGTGGGAAGAAATTTTCTTCGAATGATGAAGGGTGATCGTCGAAACTGAGGCCTGTTTTGAAGCAAAGGACAAATCGTACTACAAAAATGGTATCGAAAAGTTATAGGGTCACAATAATTAATGTATCACCCTTGAAAGGATCTATGTTGAATGGAAAAACATATGAGTTTTGCCAAAAAATGCGTTTTGCTATGGTAGGCCGGTAGACATCTCAATTGATTGACTGTTAGAGATAGTCAGAGCTAACTGACTGACAAAATATATGAACGAAGTGACAATTAATATTTCCTTTTTTTATGTTTTAGATATTTTTTGTTAACATTTGTAGTGTGATTGGGCTAATTGTTTGTGTAAACAACTGTCAACAGACAATAAAAGCCGAAAAATATGCTACACATTTAATTGCACAACTCAACAGCAGAAAAACAGAGAGTGAAACTAACGGTTGAGTACAACAACTATAAAAGCAAAGGTGTAAATTTCATACAATTGCCATATAAAGGGTGTTTTTTTTTATAGAGGTATAAAACTTTATGTTGCAATAAAACAACGATGGATTATTCCATTAACATGAATTTTATTTATCCGAAAGATAATCTTGTGGCATTACATTTTAAATATGATTTCTGGCATATGACCGCCACGGCTGGCGCGGATGTAGTCCAATCTGGACGTCCACTTTTCGATGACTTTTTCCAACATTTGTGGCCGTATATCGGCAATAACACGGCGAATGTTGTCTTCCAAATGGTCAAGCGTTTGTGGCTTATCCGCATAGACCAATGACTTTACATAGCCCCACAGAAAGTAGTCTAGCGGTGTTAAATCACAAGATCTTGGAGGCCAATTCACAGGTCCAAAACGTGAAATTAGGCGGTCACCAAACGTGTCTTTCAATAAATCTATTGTGGTACGAGCTGTGTGACATGTTGCGCCGTCTTGTTGAAACCACATCTCCTGGACATCATGGTTATTCAATTCAGGAATGAAAAAGTTAGTAATCATGGCTCTATACCGATCACCATTGACTGTAACGTTCTGGCCACCATCGTTTTTGAAAAAGTACGGACCAATGATTCCACCAGCCCATAAAGCGCACCAAACAGTCAGTTTTTCTGGATGTAACGGTGTTTCAACATACACTTGAGGATCACCTTCACTCCAAATGCGGCAGTTTTGTTTGTTGACGTAGCCATTCAACCAGAAGTGCGCTTCATCGCTAAACAAAATTCGCTTATGAAAATCGGGAACAACGGTAATCTCGTTTTGGGCACATTCGACGAATCTACGCCTTACTTGATGATCGTTTGGCTTCAATTCTTGCACGAGTTGGATTTTGTAAGCACGCAAACCAAGATCCTTCCGCAAAATCTTCCGTAAAGTGGATGGACATAGATCCAATTCCTGTGCTCGATGGCGGATGGACCCATTCGGGTCTTCCCCAATGCTACGTTCTACAGCAGGAATAGCTTCTTCTGTACGCACCGTACGGCGTCTCTGGGGATGCGAGTTATCAATAAGAGTAAACATGGTGCGAAAACGTTCCATGGTTAATCGAATTAACTGCTATGATGGACGATTTTGTCGACGATAAAATGGACGTAGTGCGCGATACGTTTTCCGCACAGAACCATTATTTTCGAAATAGAATTGCACTATTTGCAAGCGTTGTTCAGGCGTGAGTCTATTCGTGATGAATTGAATTGCCAAACCAAACTGAGAATAAATCACTTGACAGCTGTTAAATCGGTCGCCATCTTGAAAAGTAATGCCAACTTAAAGTTCTATACCTCTATAAAAAACACCCTTTATGTATGTAGGTAAAACACAAAGTACATATGCACATACATCTATAGCAATGTGAATGTGTAAAGAAAAGTTTGAAAAGATTTTCAAATGCACTCGAGCATACAACTTAATTTCTAAATAAATATATTCTTTACAAATTCAACTTTCACCTGAAGGCATCAAGCAATACGCACAACAACAACAACAACAACAACAACAAAACAAACAAACAAATAAAGAGATAAGTAAACGCTCAAGGATACTCGTGATGCATACACATACTTACATACATATAAGAAGATAAATATGTATAGAAATATATATACGTGCACATTCATACATACATACAAACACACATACATACACACATACATACACACACACACACACACAAGGCAACCAGCAGTTTAAGGCTTATCAAATTTTATTTGCTCAGAAAGTGAAGATAAACGCACAACTGATGGTTGGAGGGAGGTGGTGAAGTGTGGGAGAAAGCACTATGGAAGGAAGCAGTAGATATTTATTCACCTGTACAATACAACTACAAATCAGTGTAAATAAATATTTATCAGTATGTGTGGTTTTGATGTCAACTTGTATGTACAAGTATGTATATGTGTGTGTACTTAGAATGCCAACGCGGCTTAGCTGTGTTAATGATTAAACATACATACACAAACCTTTATTTACACACACACATAAACATATATACAAACAGACATAAGTAATAAGATAAGCGCTCTATTGAAGCGCTCAAGTGTGTGATATACCTACATACATACTCATAACTACAAATACATACACAATTTCTATGAAATACCTGGTGGGTCTGTAGAAGTCCACGCTAGTGTGAAAAATTTTTGATTGCCATTCACCGAGGATTGTCCAGAAATGATTATTTTACATAGCGTTCAAGCCCCGCACGACTTCCGGTTTCAGACCGGAAGTAGGAATACTTTGGTTAGCCAACAAGCATCCATTGGGAGACGAGTTGAAGTGAGAAGCCAAACCAACTGTGGTTATGCATAAGCCAATGACTTTTCGAATTTGGCGTCTGGTCAGGATATTGATAGCATTTGTTCGAAAGTAAATTGCTATCTCGCCGACCTTTCCAACTTCTTCACTGAACGACGTCTGCACCTAAAACCAGCGAAATCCCCTGGCATCCTTTTCACCAACTGGATGAAGGAGTACCGGATCAGAACTCAATGTGAAAGTCAATGACGTTAAAATTCCGACCATAAATAACCCAAAGTTACTGGGAGTCACATTTGATAGCAGCCTGCACTCCTTCACTCCGCATACGACTAAAATTGCCACTAAAGTATGGAGCCGTAAAAAAATCCTCAAACCGCTAGCCGGTATCACCTGGAAAGAAGGCAAAGTAACGTTGTTGACAAAGTACAAGGAATTTTCCCGGCAGGTCGTAAACAATGCTGCACCGACTTGGAGGCCGGGGACTACAGTGACGCAGTTAAAGAAGTTACAAAAATTTAAGAACACCGCAAGCTGGACCGTGACGGGAAACCCCCTGATGGTGCTGGAGTATTATTTACACACTGAAGCATCTATACTCCCACTTAAAAACCCTACTGTTATGCTGTGTAAGCAATATCTGCTGAAACGCAGGAATCATTCTACATTGGAAGCTGAACCAACACCTAGGCACATTAGGAAAGGAGTACTTGACTACCGCGACCCCGTACAGCAATACAGACATGACCCGCTGTACAGAACAGCGTATAGACAGAGCATAAACATCATTCACCGAGAGTCCCTTAAAACCATTGTGAACTCTCTTCCGGTGTATGTTGTTCTTGGAGTCCGACGTAACCCTGGCACAATTAAGGTCTGGATATTGTGGCAGGCTCAACTCCTACTCATCCAGACTCGCCCCTGATATACCCAACACATGTCCCACATGCAACGAGTCTCCGCACGACACTAACCACCTTTTTACAAGCCCACTAAAATTGACTCATCTAACACCTGTCTTCCTCTGGTCCGAACGCGTCGAAACACTGCGTTTCCTGGGCTTCCCGTTAGATGACCTCGATGGCTAAGATTGGGCCTACCTGACCCTAAAGGGGGTTGGCTTGCCGCTATAACAACAAAAACAACAACAACAACAACAACAACAACATGCATAGGGCTTCGGACCCACCTCATTAAAAATCTGCCTTTTAGGACTCATTAAATCAAAGTTTTTCAACTTAATGCTGATTTGAGCTTGGGCTGCGGAGGAAGAGTGAAACGATGTGTTCAAAGTTATTTTCTAGTGGCGCCTAAAACTCGTAAATAACTTTAACGCCAGTTTGGCCTTAGAAAGTACCATCGGTACGACAGTCTGTAAATTCTGGTCTCGTTATGAAACATCCTAAACAATCTGAGTCTGGTTGACTTCGCCGGCGCCCGAAATATGACTTTCTGTCGTACAAAATTACAAAAGAAAGATAACAAAAGAAAACACGTCATCCTACATGGCTGTCTACAGTTCAAAAATCGCGCAACCAAATCGATCATGTTGTTATAGATGGAAAAATGTACCCAGTATTTTAGATGTGCGTATGTTCCGCCACCCGCCTCTGTGCAGCAAAGAATGGCCCACACAAAAAGATTCGACTTCGAAAAGCAGCAACAACCGAACGGTTTTCTACTCGTTTTGCACTCCTGCTCTCTGAGAACACTAATCGACATCTTTATATAAGGGGATCCTCCCTCCCTACTCCCTACGTACAGCTGCAAACGAAACTATTGGGTTTCGTTAAGGTAAAAACCAGAGCTGGTGCGATGAGGAATGTCGAAATGCAATGAAGAGGAAGCAGACTGCCTACCTCGCAACTTTTCGTTCAACCACAAAGCGTGTTTGGCCGAGAGTTGAAGAGGGAAACGAGACATATTTGCAGACAAAAAAGAATGAGGAAGAAATGCGTGAGTATAAAGACCGTGAGAAGTCTCCCGACAAGAGTAATGCTCGAAAATTAGACGAAAAGATGCGCCCGGAGTAAACTCATGTGGGAATCAAGAAGGTAATTTGATAACCAATACCCAGGCTATACTAAGCTTATTTAGGGAATACTTCTTCTGTCTGCTGCTGAATAGCTGGATATGTTGAGCCCGAATGCCATAGTAGGTGTTCCACTATCCGCCTATGACAAAGTTCGAATAGCAATAGCCCGCCTGAATAACACCTAAGCGGCGCCAGCCGTTGGTATACCGGCATATAAGATTCTATCAAGCGTTACCCCTGTGAGTAAGCTTTTCAAGAATTTACTCGCGGTAAGGCATGGCAAGCCGTAAAAGGCGACTAAAATCCAATAATGTGCGCGACAGTCGGTTCTTTATACCGGAGCGACTCGAACTTTTATCTATCACACCCGCAGTATTCCCCGAAGCTCAATTTGGGGAATTTTTCTGCGATTACAACAACTACGTTGCATCGAGCGTATCATGTGTAGAACTCAAGCGTCAACAAATTGTTCGAACCTTGTCAGTCTGGCTACAAATCTTGTAGTTCCACCAATATATTTACTAAAGGCGAAGTCTTAGAAAAGATCCCAGAGAAAATGATCTACACACCCTACCTCTTCGTCGACTTTAAAGCTGTTTCGATGTCGCTAATAGCTACGTCAGAAATGGGAAAAACCTTTCCGAGCCGCTCGATAATAGACAAGGTCTCTCTCTCTCTCTCTTTTTGGTGTCTTGTATAACAGCATACAACAGTTGGAGAGAGCGAACTAGGTAAGAGCGGCTCATCTAACTATAAGTAGGTTATGTGGTCGGAATGGAAGAAAACATTGCAGCGCGTGCAAGTACTCGATGCAGTATTTGTTGGTGGAAGTACCTCACTCCTCCGGGTGTGAGTGCAAAAGTCATCGGCAGAGATTTTGTACAATTTGTAGTGTTCCTCCCCTCCCTGTGGTAACTTTGTGCTACTCCCTGACAGACAGAAGCTCTTACGCATTTTAATAACAGAAAATTATGTAAATTACTGAATACGCTAACGGCAATTTACCGCTTATCCTTGCCTATTATTACCTCACAACACTAGCACAGGCATTGGACAGCGAAACCCGAAGAGATGCGTAAATACAAAGAGTGCAAAAGAGTGCGCCACAGCACCGTTGCTGCTGCCGTTGAAAAATCAAAGAAAACTGAAAGTTTCGAATGAAAATGAAAACCGCAGAGAAGACCAACGGGGAAAAACAAAAGCACGCGTTGAGGATTTGTTAAGCGAGGCATAAAAACCGCTACAAAGGAAGTGAAGAAGCTAGCGCTGCTGAATGGGCTGAGAGTGTGAGTGAAAGCAGACGCGGCAAGTGGATGGGAAAAAACAGCAAACACACACACACCGAGAAAGGCAGGCCAAACAGACGCCAACAGACAAGTCAGTTTGGAGAAAAAAAAACAAAACAAAAAAAAACAAAAAAACTTTCATGTAGTTGGCAGTGGAAAGCGAGTAATGCATATTAACAGCCACTCACACGCAATCTGCACAGCACAACAACAAATTAAGTATCTTTTTGCTGAATTTGTAAATTTGTTTGATTTGATTTGATTATTTACATTGGTTTGGTGGTATGGCCGCCATTACTTTGCTTTAACTGCCAAAGTAGCACAGACATTTCAGCCATCACTTGGGTAGCATCAAACTACATACAATTCTTATACGACAAGATACTGCTGAAGTTTTCACTTAAGGAAGTCTTGAGACTGCCCCACCCTTTTTTGTCTGTCTCATTTACATTTACTTTGAGTTTTGTTTGCATATTTTTAGGCGTTTAACCACAGACACATGTTTTGTGGTATTATTTTGGGTTTTTCAAATTTTTTTTTTTTTTTTGAAGAAATGCCGTTACTTTTCGTGCCTTTAGAGGAGATTTTGGTGCAAAATTTATAAAATTTAAAAGAAAGTTGAAGAGACTGGAACGGTTATAATTATTTTAAGGCCTGTGCACCATCGTTTTGGTCGTACCAAGCCAAATATCTGTGTGACAGAAGAAACGTTCTCAAGAACTGGGACTTTCATACGGCACATTGTGGCGTGTTTTGCACTTAGACTTACCATCTACATCCATATAAAGTTCAGCTCAAAAAACAACTGAAGCCAGCTGACCATTATCGACGCCGTAGCTACGTCGATTGTGGGCTTGAACAACAACCAGTGGACCGCGATTTAGCCAACAAAATTTTCTTCAGCGACGAGGCACATTTCTCACTCGGTGGATACGTAAATAAGCAGAATTATTGCAGTTAGAACTCCCAGAATCCTCAAGTAAATGAAGGGAGGCACTTTGATCCGGAGGTGTGGATGGACTTTACTTCTTTGGAAACTAAAAGGCGAGACTGTCACTGTCAATTCGAAGCGTTATGGTCGTCTGATAACCGACTTTTTCTGGTCTGCAAGTGAAGAACACGACCTGGATAATATGTGGTTCCATCAGATGGTTCAACATGTCACACAACACGAACGAATATGACTTTATTGCGAGAGGAATTTCCCGGCTTCGATATCTTGTCGATGTCAATTGGCCAGCGAAATTTTGTAATTTGACATCTTTGGACTTTTTTTTGTAGGGCTGCACGAAAGACCTTGTTTATGCGGATAAAACTCTAACTCTTGAGCACTTGAAAATCAACATTGGTCAAGTTATGGCTGAGATACCGTCCAATATGTGCCAAAAAGTGGTCTAAAATCATCCCAAACAAATCGAAGTATTCAAAATTCACGAGGCGTTCATATGAATGATGTACAGCTACTTATTTATTTCTTCTCCTTCATTACCGGAGTAGACACCACTTAGACAATAAGCTAAAAACAGCGGCCAATAGTTTTTCCTTCTCACTGTTTGGCGCCAATTGGTGGTACCTACTGCATCCTGGTCCTTCTTCACCTGAGCTTTTTCCAATGTAGTGGATGTCTCGCCTTTCGTTTACTTCTTCCGGTGGGTACTTTCATAGATCGAGTGTTCTCATCCATCCGGACTACATAACATAACCATAGTTGTTATCCCTTGATTCGCTGATTTCTTACAGCTCATCGTTCTATCGGCTGTGGTGTTCACCGTTGCTATTATGCAAAGGTGCAAAATTCTTCTTCTGCTAAGCCTTTCCCTCGGAAACTCCCAACGTCAACTTATCAGATGTTGCCATCGTTCTTTCATCCGCTTGTATACTATTATTTAAAAAAATGTATCTTCCTTATGCAGCTCAGTAGCTCATAATATTATCTTCTCAAGCAGGCTGGAGGGGTGTTCCCAGCATATAAATTCAGTACTCTCTGAGCATCAGTCGCTAGATCACCTCTTTGGTTTCTACGCCTAATCTAGTCTACTCATATATAATATTCAGTTCAGTGTTTCACTTTCACTTAACAACAATGGAGTGGGGAGCTAAAGAAAATTGTATTGCGGTGATTGGGAAAAGTACAAGTGAAGTTTATGAGCTCCTCAAAAAACTTAATATTCGAGAACTTTTATATGACGGCCTATTGCTCGTTTTTCTCAAACGTCTAAAGTTGAAGATAGAAAGAGGCGTGGTCTTCCTTGTGTAGTTCATAACAATTCACTCATAGAAAATATTCGCGAACGATGAGGTAATTTACACCACTTCACTTCTCGGAAGACAGGGGGGAAAAAAACTGGGGCAAAAGTGTACCACTAAGATGTTTTAGAAGGCATGGTAAAGCAGTTAAGTAATACTCTCTTCGATGGACTGCATTGGATGTTCCACTTGGTAAAAACCACTCAGCAGTGGTCATGTCCACGGTTTTTTGGTGTCATTCATATTGATTAAATTGGCAGTGGTAAAATGATCACCGACGAATATTTTTTCAGGGTTTTTGGACAGATTCGATTTTTATTTAAAGCAGAAACGACTGCATTTTGGGAACAAAAATTCATAGATGGGATAACAGCATCTAGCACAATCTCCAGATTTAGCCTCTGCGAATATTTCTTGCTTTCTAACCTAAAGACATGGCTGAGAGATAAGATAATCGGGTGGAATGAAGAGGTCATCACAGAAACAAATGCCCTGAGAGTCTTGAGAAAAAACTTTTTATTTGGATACCATTGGATTGTAGAGTCTACAAGATAGCTCTTAATGATGTTGATAGCATAACAGAGACGACAAGGGTTTCTTCAAACGCGGTGTAGTTCGAGCAATAAGTCAATAAGTCATAAAATTCCAGAACATTTTTCAAACACCTATTATTGTCGATTGCTTCTCACTTTGGACCAGTCAATCTACTGGTTTCCATAACAGTAATAAATTTTGCAGTCAAAACATTCAACCTCTATAAATCGCCTGTTTCAGTTGGGTTTACTCCCGCATAGCATAGACAGATGGAGGTTTCAGTTGGAAATGAAAATTGAAAGTCAAGGCAAACTTGATCGAAATGGGAGTTATGAAAACGGAGAAAATTTTCAAAGGTAATCTTGTATTATAGGAAAGCTAAGAGCGCCATTCGGAAAACACTATAGGAACTGTTGAAATGGCTAGGAGTAAGAGGCGACTTTGCACATTGAAATCAGTTTCATACACAGCCTTTGCCGGACAGTAGTTATAGTTAAAGTAGGTTACCCAACAAAATTCATAAGATATGAAAAAACAACCAAAAGTTCAGAAATTTTTGATGGTATAATACGAGGGTGGTTGCTAAGTCAGTGATTTCTTTGAATAAAATAAACTTTTTTGCCAAAAAAGCATTTTATTTCCCAACATAAACTTATTTCAGCTCTAAACATTTAGTCCAGCGAATTTCCAATTTTTGTAATCCTTTCAAACAATAGGCTTTCCCAAGGCCCTCAAAATAGGCGCTAGTTTCTGTGATGATCTCTTTATTCGATCCGAATCTCTCAACGCACATCCATTTCTTTAGGTTTGGAAGCAAGAAATATTCTCAAGGGGCTAAATATGCTGGGATGTGTTAGCAGTTCGTAGCCCGATTTACGAATTTTTGCCATAGTCTGCAACCGTGCATTGTCCTGATGGAACAGCAAGTTTTTCCCCAAATGAATTCGTTGTTGCTTCAAATCAATATCGAATTATCTAAAATTCTAGAAAATAAGTAAATGAGCTATATTCAAAGGCCTATTTTTGTTAGAAAAATTAATTTTTTTTTTTAATTGAATATTTTGTTATACAACAAAGAAAAATTGGTAGAAGTGACAGCTGTTTCGGAGATCACCACATCTCCTCATCAGACTACTTTTGCCAGGAATCGAACCGACGGATTCTGGCATCACAGGCGAGTGCCCTACCAACTGAACCAACGTCTGCCATGTAATCTATTGTTGTATTATTCAATTTTTTACTAACCAACAACAAGTACCAAATGTTCGGTTTCACCCGAATTTCGAACTTCCTTGCTTGTTCTCAAACAAATCACAAATTTTGAATTAGAAATACTACCTCAAAACATTTTAAAATCGAATTAAATATAATTTTCTACCAAAATAATTGCGCTCAAACCGCAAACAAATTCTCTCCACCCGCCCAAAAACGTAAGTGATCCGTGTTGTCTCAAGCATACCCAGCACGTTGAGCCTCACCTCTCTTTTGTGGCAATGCATAATGCAACTTCTGCAGAGATCTCACATCATTCCAATTAAGTAAATCAATCATTCCAGTAAGTATTAATATCTAAATAAGTCTTAAGTTCCTTAACCAAAAATTCAGTATCCGTGAGCTCACCAGGCTTGATAATAAATAGACGCTCTCTCTTTCTCTCTCTCTCTCTCTCTCTCTCTCTCTTTTAACGAGCAATGGTGTGCAGTGCAAAACTCCGAAACTCCGATGCGTTGCAATGCTGTGCGAATACAATGATCGTGCCAAGTGATGCCAATGGACTTAATAATTTGTTCTGGTATATAAACGTCTCCTCATTGAGTTCGGCGGCCGCAGTAGTCAAGTGGTTAGCATTGCCTACTACCGTTCGGAATGCCAGGGTTCGAGTCTTGGGTCGAGCAACAACCAAAATTATAGAAAATTCATTTAAATAAATAACTAAGTTAATTTTTCTGATTGCGATCGCACCTCGGCAGGGAAGGTCAAGCCCTTGGAGTGTATTTCTGACATGAAAGAAAAATCTCCTCAAAAAAATCCATCGGCCATTCGGAGGCGGCTTAGAATAAACTGTGGGTCCTTCCATTTGTTGGTAAAAACATTGAGAAGCAAAACCACAAATTGGAGGAGGAGCTCGGCCGAAAATCGCTACAGCGGTTACAAAGCGCCGAAAATATATATACTTCGGAATGGAAGATACGACCACTTCACCCTTGTGCAGCGTACCATTACTATCTCGGAAAGCAAAACAGTCCTTCCATCTTCCCTTCACAGCAGACAATGCGCTCCAAAAAGGGAAACCTTAACAAGAGAGGACTCCCAACTAACTTAATTGTAAACAAAAATAAATTAACTTAAAATTAAATCGTATATCAGTTGAAATAAGAAAAGTAAAAGCCTTCGAGATGAAACTGTCCTAAAAATGCCCCAATGCCTGAGGCTACAAAGTGTCAAAAACAACACAGAGAAAAACCTTGTAAAGTACAAGTGTGATGCACAGCAAAACAACAAGTAAAATGTGTAGCAACAACACACCCTCAAAAGACTATGGACTCATTTGTGTTGTTGATGGCACAAAAAAAAATGCAATTACGGTGTTGAGAAGGGCAGCTTTAGTAATTTTTTAATGTTTTTTTGGTTTTTTTTTTAATTTAAAACTACAAGTGGAAATCAGTTGAGTTCGGGCGAGGCAGACTCAAGTATTCTACACACATCTATAAGCGCATATTTATAGAAAAAATTTTATTTATTTTTTTCAGCTGCCAGTATTGTCATTGACACTCTCGCAGTGTTGGAATTCCATTTCAACCAACACCACGCATCGACGCAGCTACGCAGGACAGACCCATAAGCAACACATAACAAAAAAAAAAAACTTTCTGATCTCATCACTCCACAACTAATGCTTCAATAAAATATTTTTGGTGTTTTTTTTTGCATTTGACATGCCGTTACAACATTTCGGCTCGCTTTAGTGGGTGTTTTTTGCTTCAAAATTGTCTGTAATATTTTTTTGCTCAGCAGTCATATGTCTGCGTGTTGTCATGTCGCTCGCCATCCTTTCTACACCAACGAACCAACCGCCCACAACCGAAAGCTAGCAGGGGCACCATTCTCATCAGCTAGTCTGTCATATCGATTTGGTATTTTGTCAAGTTTTGAACGTGTTTTGAATTTTTTATTACGTAATTTTTTGTTCTTCTTTTTGCACTGTTCTTCTGTTTTCTGTTCTACAACGACGGAACTATTTACACTTTCACCCGCAAAATTTTAACACTTGTTGTTGTCGCTTTTACAACTGGCGTCTGGCTTGGTACTTTGTTTTATTATGTTTTTGTAATTTTCGAGGATATTTTTTTTTTTGGAACTTTCGTTGTTGTACTTCTACTTTTATCATAAATAATAAATCCTTTTAATATGCAGTAGATTTTCATTTTGACAGTTATGAAGTTTTGCGGACATTTTTGGCAGTTTCGTTGTCATCCTAATGGCGGTAAATGAATGATAAATACAACAACAATTTTTACAAAGAACCAACAACGTTGTTGAATGACAATTAATGCCTTTGAAAGGGCAAGAACACGCCTTTTGGTTTGAAATTTTATAATATTTGCCTTGATTAAGGAAGGAATAAATTTAATATTCAGTTAATTTTATCACATAAACCATAACTAAGTTCTGTCGGCTGTACAATTTTTTTTTTTTTTTTTTGAAAAACTCAGACCACAAGTGGTTCTGGCGATTTTTGATTATAATAGGTCAACATGAAAACCCTATCAACAGTGAAAAGAGAACATCTAATCGCATTGGAGAACATGATTGAAATATTAGTAAAAATAAATGGTGAGGAAATGCCTAAAATATAGAGTTTTTTGCTATGCCAAACGAGCATGACCGAAGACAGTCGAGACTCCTTCCACCGCCACAGAGCGTCTCCTTGTCCTAATAACTGTTCGACATGCACGGCTAGAACACAATGTGAAGGTCAACTTAATCATAAGAAGCTACCTAAAATACAAAGTTCTCCTATACCAGACAACATGCGGTTCCCGCAGCCTCAAAATTACCTTTGATCTCTGCAATGTCAGTTACAAAGACATACATATTAAGTCTCAAGATACCTGTTGATGCATACCTAGTTGAATTTGCGGATAACATTGCAGCAATAATCACCGCCCACGATACAGAAGACGCACGAAGGAAATGAACCCAAATGTGGCTTTATTCACGCGGTCTCAAATTAGCCACAGCAAAGATCGAGCTGTTACTGCTAACAATGAAGCACATCCCGTCGTCATAAATAAATATGCATACTTTATCCGGCAATCTGAAGACACGTAGGGTCGTTAACTGTTTAGGCATAAGATTTGATTCAAGGTTAACTTACTGGTGTGGGTGTCAATGCAACATGCCGCGGAAAAGGCCTCTAAAATAACATCTAAACCCAGCAGGCTGATGTCCAATATCGGGGGAAACCTACGTAGGAGAATAGAAAACTACCGTGTTGTGTCTAGTGAAGCCGTTCTGGAGAGAAGTGGATCTATAACTATAGAATTCCTGGCGAGAAAATTTGAGACCATAGGAACCAAGGAATGAGGGAAAACGCCAGAGTCGATCTAAAATTGGATACTTACGATCGATGGCAAAGCCGCTGGGAACAAGGAACTTGCGGCAAATGGACCGCCAGTCTAATTAAGGACGTGAAACTCTGGATACAGAGAAAATGCGAGGATGTGAACTACTTTGTCACTCAAATGTTATCCAGATATAGATACTTATATGAAACTACCAGCACAAAATTGGTAAAGCAGAAGAGCCGTCGTGCATATACAGTGACGCTATCAAAGACAGTCCCGACCACACATTTTTTAAATGCGAATGATGGCAAGCAGGACGAGAGGCCGTAGGAAACAACATCTTACCAGTAATGCTCGATAGGGAAGTAAAGTGGAAAAAAATATCAGTCTACGTAGAGTTCTACTACGGAAGAAAAAGCGGCATCTCGAAGCAGGTGACGAGGTGTAATATCACTACAAGAAAAAATGCGAACCTGATTCCAGGGTTCTTTAGAGCAGAGATTTTTAGTGAAATGCAAGTGGCACATACCATTGATGAGAAAAAAAAATTATTTTATTTTATTTTACTTTTTTTAAATTTAATTTAACTTATTTAATTTTTTTTGTTTATTTTATTTTATTTTATAGTTTTTCCTTTTTGTATTTTTTTGTTCTATTTTATTTTATTTTATTTTTTGAAAATTTTTTTAAATTTATTTAATTTAATTTTATTTTTTGTATTTTTTTGTTCTATTTTAATTAATTTAAGATTTTTTCTCATTTTAATTGATTTTATTTTATTTTAATTTTATTTTATATGTTTAAATTTTTTTTTATTTTTTAATTATTTTTTAATTTTTATTTTCTGTATGTTTTATTTTTTAATAATTTTTTTTTAATTATTTATTTGTTTTATTTTTTAATTTTTATTTTATTTTTTTATTTTTTTATTATTTTTATTTTATTTTTTTCTATCTTGGTTTATTTGATTTGATTTTATTTTATTTTAATTTTTTTTCAATTATTGTAATTTTTTTATATTAGTTTGTTTTTTTTTAATTTTTTTTTATTTTACTTTTTTTAATTTAATAAATTTTTTTTTGTCTTTTTTATTTTATTTTATAGTTTTTCTTTTTTGTATTTTCTGTTCTATTTTAATTTATTTTTTTTTAATTTTATTTGATTTTATTTTATTTTTTTATTTAATTTAAAAAAAAATTATTTTAAATTTTTTTTTTAATTTTTTTTCTGTGTTTTATTTTTTTATACTCTTTTTCTAATTTTTTGTTTGTTTTATTTTATTTAATTTTATTTTATTTTATTTTATTTTTTTATTTTTTTATATTTTTTTTATATTTTTTTTTTCTATTTTGGTTTATTTGATTTCATTTTATTTTATTTTAATTTGGGGTATTTCAATTACTGTAATTAATTTTTTTTAGTTTTTTATTTTTTTTTATTTTATTTTATTTTGTTTTGTTTTATATTATTTTATTTTATTCTAAATTATTTTATTTCAATTGTTTTAATTAATTTTTTTTTTTTATTCTATCGAGTAGACCATAGCAGCCGTAGCTGAGAGTGTACACGAAGATCGTGAAAGCATACAAAATACAACTTGTGCAAGAATTGAATCCGTTCGACCTTCCCAAGCGACATCGCTACGCTCTATAGGCTCTTGAAAAGTTCCAAGAATTAATTAATTTCATATTTTGTCTTCTTTTTTTTTAATGTACACTTTATTTTAATTATTTCTTCTAAAAGCTATTTAATTTATTTTTTCTATTGTATAACAATTCACATTTTGTACCATAAAAATATGAACTTAAACTGAACTGCTCACTGTGGCTGATATTTAGTTTCGACATTGCTTCGGGTAGACCCTTTAAGCAAAGATTGTTATTTGCCTTGCTGGGAAAAGAATATCTTTTTGATTTCAACCACATTCAGTTTTGAATTTCCCAACTTCGGCAATTCATGCACAATTAATGCGCCACCATTTAATTGTTTGTAGCTCGAGTCGATGTGCTCCTTCACATAGCTGATAACATCGGCGGCAGTCAATGAGCTGCCTTGTTTTTTAGCCACAACTGCAGCCGCTGCATCACCTTCCTGCTCCCTTTCTATGCCGAATACACATACTTCCGCCACATTCGGCATTTCGACGATCACTTCTGCGATTTCAAACGGACAGTATTGAAATCCAAGATACTTGAGCATATCCTTTTTGCGTTCCACCACATATAAATAGCCATCCGCATCGAAGTAACCCATATCGCCTGTGTGGAACCAACCGTCCGTTTTGTAAATGGTTTTTGTCGCTGCGTCATTGTTGTAATAGCCCAACCAGCGGCGGTCGTGCGTACAACAGATTTCGCCCACTTCATTCGGTCCTAAACATTCGCCACTTTCATTGGTAATTTTCGCTTTAAACCCCGGTTGCAAGCGTCCCACGGACTGTGTTTTCTCAGCCATACTATAATTCATCGTTAGCAAACCTTCGATCTCAGTCAGTCCATAAGCGAAGAGCAAACGGGCGCGTCTCAAATATTCCTGCAGACGTTGTTGTATGTGTGTGGGACATCTGCTGCCGCCGTAGACGAAATGCCGAAGGCTCTCTAATTTATTCGCATCAATCCATGGACTATTTACTAATACAGCTAAAAGCGGCGGCGGGAGTACGGTGAAAGTGATGTGATATTTTGGTACTAAATTCATGAAGTATTCAGCAGCAAAAGGTCGCTCGGTAATTATACGTTTTGCGCCAACACCAATGCTTGCAATGAGCATTATCAAGCCCGTTATCCAATCCAAGGTGCTGCTAACCAAGATCACATCTTCTGCGTTGAGGAAACTGGTGGAAAGATAAAACATGGTAAGAGAAATCTGTATTAGGTGTTGTTTGACTCACTGAAAAACGTCGAAGAAACGTTTGTGGTTCGAGATGTTCACTGCTTTCGGAAGACCCGTAGTGCCAGACGAGCATAGGATTGCCAAAGTGTGATCTGGACCATCAATTAGTTCGGCAGGACTGTGTGAAAATAAATAAAGGAAAGAGTTAAAATGCATATACATTGGGAGCGATAAGTCCTCCTTTATAACGGAACTAAGTTACACGAGCCACACTCAACTTGGTTTGGGATGCCCACAGCGAAAACTAGTTCCCTTTAGGAACTGAAACTCGTCTATTGAAATTTGTATAGCAGAGCCCTTCCTTCAACTGGACACTGTATGCTAACGTACTGGAGGATCTCGTCGAAGATTTTAGCTCATTCTACTCACCGAAATTTATGTTCCGTCCCGGTTGGGTTCAAAAGATCCAACACGGTTGGCACATTTGGCAAATGATTACTCAAAGTGCATAAGCGTGTCTTCAGATCAGTTGTTGCGCTTTTTATTTTCGCATAATCTTGTCCATCGAAGAAGATCATTTTTGGAGTTGTAATGTCGAAGAGTGATTTTATAGCCTCTGCGGAAAGTATAATACAAAAATTTCTTCATTCAACTCATACAAAAATCACCTCTCTTCCTCGGTACTCACTTTCATCGCGATTTACATTGACCGCATGCACTGGTATACCATTGAAGAAGCACGCAAGCGCAACGTCCATTAGGTGTGTTGTATTTCTGCCCGCAATGCCGATAATATCACGTTGAGTAAATTTCTGTTCGCGAAAATATTCTGCAACACGAATAGCATTCAGCAGTGCTGCTTCGTAGGTTAAACTCGTCTGCTCGGTGTCGGATATCTAAAAAAAAAAATTTATATATTTATATATATTTATATATAAATTTTTGCGCCAACAACCTTCGATTTGTCCTCTTTTCAATACGGAAGGTTGAGGTCTTGCTTTCGAAACACTTTTTTTTAACGCACAAAGCTACCGTCTCTTCATACAATACGGCCGAGTATGATTTTAGAAATTAAATATTATTTTAAGCTCGACCGATCCATGTTTCCCCGACTTGCTTTAAGCAAGTACAGAAATACTTTTGACGATTCTTTCAACACTTTTTACTCAAACGCGTATGTATATGCACTTACTTGACAGATACTGCTTGAAAAACGACGCATTTGTTCGAAAAGTATACACCCCACTGAGGCTTTGCGATCGTAAAAATCCTGGAATTTCGGACCAAGCCATACTTTGGTTTCGGCATCATAAGTGCCACCTTCACTGGTGTCTATGTCTAACATTGTTGCTGCTTTGGTGAAAATTGATAATTTTATCAAGAATTATCTAACTCGAAGGAACTCCTCAGGTTAACTGCTATTACAACTACTGGCTGATTTGCAACTGATATCAGTAACATGTTTCTTGAAGTAATATATACATATATGTATATATATATAACACTCCTACACATATCACATTGAACGACCTTAATTATATTCTATAAACATGCGTAATTCTAAAATTATTCTCCGCAAAGGGTGTTTGAATAGAGTAAATTAATATAAAAAAGTTAAATTAATTAAATTACAACAGAATAAAAAACAAACAAAAAATAAAAAAAAATATGAAAAGAAATAAAATTAAATAAATTGATATAAAATAAATTTAAATAAAATAAAATAAAATAAAATTAATGAAATAAAATAAAATACAATAAAAAAATAATAATAAAAAAAAAATAATAATAAATTAAATTAATTTAAATAAAAAAACTAAATAAAACAAAAAATAAAATAAATTAAAATAAAATTAAAAAATATTAAATTAAATTAAATTGAATTAAATTAAATTAAATTAAAATAAATTAAAAAAATTAAAAAATTAAAAAAATAAAATTTAATTAAATCGAATTAAATTAATTTAAATTAAGATAAAAAAAATAATGTTAAAAAAATTAAATAAAGTTAAATTAAATTAAATCAAATTAAATTAAATTATAGAAAAATTAATAAAATTTAAAAATAAAATAAAATATAATAAAATAAAAATTTTAAAAAAATTTTTAAATAATAAATAAAAAATAAAAATAAAATAAAATAAAAATATAAAAATATAAAATTAAAATAAAATAAAATGAATTAAAATGAAAAAAATATATAAAAAATATAAAAATAAACAAAATTAAATAAAATAAAATAAAGTGAAATAAAATAAAGTAAATAAAAATAAGGAAATCTTTAATGTTAAAAAAAATTAAAATATAATTAAATTAAATTATATATATAAAAAAAAAAATAATTAAAAAAAATTAAATAAAGTACAATAACGTTAAATAAAATAAAATAAAATTAAATTAAATAATATTATATTACATTAAGCTAAAATAAAATAAAATAAAATAAAATACAAAAATAAAAAATAAAAATAAAAATAAAATTAAATAAGTTAATTTAAAAAATAAAATAAAACAAAAAAAAAATAGAACAAAAAAAACTAAAAAAAATTTAATTATATTATATTAAATTAAACTAAAAAAAAAAAATAAAAAAATAAAATAAAAAAATAAAAAAATAAAATTTAATTAAATCAAATTGAATTAATTTAAATTAAGTTAAATAAAATAAAATAATATAAAGTAAAATAAATAAAAATTAAAATTAAATTAAATTAAATTAAATCAAATTAAATTAAATTAAATAAAAATTAATAAAATTAAAAAAAATAAATTAAATAAATTAAAAAAAATTAAAAAAATTTCAAATATAAAATGATAAATAAAAATAAAATAAAATAAAAATATAAAAAATAAAAATTATGAAATAAAATGAAATGAAGTAAAATGAAATGAAAAAATTAAATTAAAAAAAAATTAAAATAAAATAAAATAAATAAAAATAACAAGATCTTTAGTGTTAAAAAAAATTAAAATAAAACTAAATTAAATTATATATAAATAGTCCTGAACAAGAAACTGAGCTCGAAAGCTAACATACCAAGTAGATGCGAGAAGGCCTACATCGCCTTAAGAAGAAATGTAGCTTAAACCCTAAGATTTCTCTCTGGATTTTTACATCTATTGCGAGACCAATATTGCTGTACGACCATTCCGTTTGATGGCCTACTTTAATTGAAAAGACCACTGCCCACCATGATAAGACACAACTTCTTGGTATAATTCATTTTTTCTTTATACAACATAGTTCCCTTCAAGTGTGATACACGAATTTTCGTTACCATTCTTGTAATACGATTTGTCCTTTGCTTCAAAAGAGGCTGAAAGCAGGAAATAGTCGCTAGGACCGAGATCTGGAGAATACGGTGGACATATCGACGCAAAAATTCCTGTTTATTACGCTTGAATATCTTCAAACACTGCTCCGAATTATCAACACATAGTTGTTTTTGGTCAAAAACTCTCGCGGCACCCATCACTTTGCACAGAGCTCTCTCATACCCAATTACCTGTGAATGATACGATGTATTTAGATGTTCAGTTGATATCGTTCATTTGATATTTTTAAAGTGTCTGGCATATGGTAATAGTGATAGATTGCCACCGATCTCTCCAAGAGATATCCAAACAGAACCAATTATCTCTCATGTGGGTTCTTGGCCACAGGGACATAGAGGTAAATTGCATGGCAGATGAACTTAACAGGCAAGGGCCGACCATGTAAATTCCTCCCGACCAAAAACGCATTGGTATGACTCTTGCTACAAGCAAATTGCTATTTAATGAATTTATTTATAAGCAGGCTGAACAAAGATGAAATAAACTACTCACTACAGGATATCTAGAAAAACCAGGCCCAGGTGGGATCGGAAAAGTCGCACCAAATATACTCCTTAAAAGGGGAGGCTGTCTCTAAGCTGATAGTAGTCTTAATAGGACACTAATTGACAGGAGGACATGCAGCGAGGCTGGATGTTCCCTATAGAAAATGTTGCAGAAGCTACAAGAGCGATGAGAAGGAGGAAGAAACTTCATCACTTTTGTGACTGTCCTGCGTTGGGCAGAGGTAGTTTCCGATAACTCGGAGCTGCATTCTTCGATGATTTGTCTAAGATAGCAGACATCAAGGAGAATTACCTCATGGCATTTACAAAGGAATCCAAGTGGATGGATAGTTAAGTTTAGTGATATCACAATGGGCCTACTCTGAGCTAAGTGTATTGATGCTCCCACATCGATAAACACTCCAACTTAACCTTACCTAAATAAATAGAAAATGAAAATAAAAATTAAAAAAATAAAATCAAGCAAAATTAAAAAAATAAAATAACTTTATATATAAAAAAATAAAAATAAAAAAAATTAAATTAAATTAAAAAATTAAAATAAAGAAAAAAATAATAAAAATAAATAAAATAAATATAAAATAAATTACACTAAAAAGAATGAAGTAAAATAAAATAAAATAAATTAAATAAAATTAAATAAAATTAAATAAATACAACCAAAATAAAATAATATAAAATATATTTAATTAACTTTATTTAATACAAATTAAATTATTTTATATAAATTAAAATAAAATAAAATGAAGTAAAATAAAATAAAATAAAAAACTAAATAGAAAAAACAAAAATAAAAAATTAAAAAAATTAAAATGAAATAAAATAATAAAAATAAAATAAAATAAAATATAAAAAAATAAAATAATATAAAATAAAATAAAACAAAATAAAATGGAATAAAAAAATAAAATAAATTAAAATAAAATTAAATGAAAAAAAATTAAATTAAATTTATTTAATACAAATTAAATTAAATAAATAAATTAAAATAAAATAAATAAAATAAAATAAAAGAAAAGAAAATTAAACAAAATGAAATAAAACAAAATAAAATAAAAAAGAATAAAATAAATTAAAATATAAAAAAATAAAATTAAATAAAATATATTTAATTATATTTATTTAACATAAATGAAATTAAGTTAAACAAATAATTAAAATAAAATAAATTAAATAAATTAAATCAAACAAAATGAATTAAAAATATAAAAAAAAAATTAAAATAAAACAAAATAGAATAAAAAAAAAAAAAAATAGAATAAAATTAAAAAAAAAAAAAATAGAATAAAATAAAGTAATGAAAATGTACAATAAACTAAAATTTAATAAAAATATTGAATGTGAAATAATAAAATTGAAATAAAATTAATATTAAATAAAATAAAAACTACATTAGCTTTTTGAAATAAAATAAGAGAAAGAAATAAAAATTTTAAAGTAAAGATATGCAAACAAAAATAGCCCAAAACGACACCCTTTAATTTTTAAAGTCGCACTCTCATTGCAATACATTTAAAAACATTTATTTATTAATTTCGCCTCAAATACGTCAGTCATAATTTCCTCGTTTGTGTTGTCATGCTATTTTCGCTATTTAGTCAATCACAACATCTTACATTTGAGACAAGCGTTTAGCGTGTTGTTAACCCATAATTTATGCTTAATTGTATCAATTGCATTTAGCATTTAACTTTGTCTGTCTAGCATCTTGAATGACGTTGAAAAAAATTGTATTAAATCTATTTTTAAAGATTTTGATAGAATAGTTAGAGCGGTGCAGTGGTAGGCTGGCTGAGTTTAGAAAATAATTGCTAAATGCACACTGTCATTCACTCAGAGCCTCGTTTTTCGCTGTTGTCATAATAATTTTCGTGTTGTCATAATTGTTTTATTCTCAAATTTTTTATTACTTTAAATAATAAAATTGCAATTGCTTTTGCAACGAATATCTCCGCCTTCATTTCAAAATGGGTTATAAAAATGTTGTTGTTGTTGTTGTAATATAAAAATGTCACTACACTCATATAAATGCCATTAACGGCAAAACTAGTTGTTGTTTTATTTGAGTTTTTTTCTTTCCTTCTATACCAATTCGTTTTTCGCCCGAAAGATAGCTCTTGTCAGTCTACGAAAAAGAAACAACAATTTTGCTAAAAAAATATGATTTTTGTACACCAACAGTATGTATGTAGCCTCAAGTAAATAACAACTGGTTAAAAAAGTACTAGTTTGCTACTAGACAAATAACACACCTATCCGTATCAATTAATGGCATAATTCAATTCAATTCAATGCAACTTGAAGATGGCACAAAACCTAAGGAATTAATATAATGGCGATTAGTTGTTCATTTTGAACTAGTATAAGACTAGTACATAATGCTCAGACTGTTATATAAAGGGTGATTCAAGTAAAGGTAATTTTTTCAATAGTCTTTTTTACACAGATCGCGTGAGTCGTGAGTGAGTGAGTCGTTTTTTTCAATAGTCTTTTTTTTGACAGATAGCGCGTGAGTCGTGTGCTGTCATGTTATTTTTGTTCAGTACTGTTTTGCATTTCATCATGGAAAGACACGTTCTGTAAAGATTGTGCTTCGCGCTCTTCGTTCAACTTATGGTCAACATAATCGGCCTATTGAGCGTACTATTTGCAACATCAGCACCCATCTTCAGATCCAGCATTCATTATTGGTTAAGATTCGACTGAGCAGACCACGTTCAGCACTCAGTGAAGAAAATATAGCGGCCGTAGCTGAGAGTGTACGCGAAGACCGTTGAGAGTCGATTCGGCGCCGTTCGCTGCAACTCGAGATCTTAAATTTTAAAGCGTACAAAATACAGCTTGTGCAAGAACTGAAGCCGCTCGACCTTCCCAAGCAACATCGCTTCGCTCTATGGGCTCTTGAAAAGTTCCAAGAAGATCCGATGATTTCTAGCCAAATTTTTATCAGCGATGAAATCCATTTCTGGCTCAATGGGTATGTAAACAAGCCGAGTTGGCGCTTTAGGGACGAAGAGCAACCTATAGAGGTTCAAAACTGCCATTTTATGCAGAAAAAACAACGGATTGATGTGTTTTGTGAGCCGGTGGAATCATCGGTCCATATTTCTTTAAAAATAATGTCGATGAGAACGTAACCGTCAATGACGACCGTTATCGGGCCATGATAACCGACTATTTGATGCCCAAAATTGAAGCTCGTGATCTTCGCGACATTTGGTTTCAACAAGACGGCGCCACCACTTCCCACACATCGCATCAATCAATGGATTTATTGAGAGAACACTTCTAACACCGTTAGACTTTTTGCTGCGGTGGAGATATATAAAGTCTAAAGTCTATGCGGACAATCCCGCTTCGATTCAGGCCTTGGAGCAAAACATCACGCGTGTCATTCACCAGTTACCAGTCGAAATGCTCGATCGAGTCATCGAAAATTGGACTCAATGGATGGACCATCTGAGACCTAGCCGCGACCGACATTTGAAAGAGAAAATCCCCAGAAAAACAAATGCGAAGGAATGTTCTTGCGTATGATAATAAACATTTCCCATTAAATTTCAATTTTCTGTGTATTTTTTCTTACAAAGTCGGAAACCTCGAAATAGATCATCATAAAACTAGTTCATTTATCTGACAACTTCCGCTCAGCCATCACCCAAAAGCTTTTGGTTTTTTGCGCTTTCTTAACACAACAGTTTCATAGTAGTTTCTAACTAGTTCATTTCACTGCTGGATATCTACATATGTACTCGTATATATTGATAAATATTTATTTACTTTTGCCGCCAAAAATAGGCACACAACCGGAATAGCTGCGCCATTCATGTTGGGTTGGTGTGGTTACGGTGTGGTGCCCCAATGAAATTTATGGCGCAACTTCCGGCATACGACAGATTTATAACGCATTTGGCAAGGCAAGCTGAAAATGGTCGGAAAAGAGTGACTATTTTGTGTATCGTTTATGAAAGTAGTGGAAGAGAACGTAAATAAAATAGTGAAAATTTCCCACTCTACTCTAGTATAGACGTGTAAAACTACTTTGGTATGTATGTATGTGTACTTTGGTGGGGTACCATTGAAGAATATGGTTCAAATTAGTAGAAAATAGTGCAATTTAAAGTAGATATGAATGAAAATACAGATTAATATTAGTAATCGTACTCAAGGGTAATTAAGGATTTCTTATTTATTCAAAAATGGGAAATAGCGGAAGAATCGTTTCTGCATTTCGATCTTTTCGATCGTCATTTTGTGGCACCAAGTAAAACCAGATTGTTCTCACCGGTATCTGGCAAAAGGAATGAAAGTCTTCCTGTTGTTGTTGTTGTTGTTATTGTTGTTGTTGTTGTTGTAGCGACTGAAAGTCTTTATCTCCTCCTCTACTATAACCAGCGTGTACTGCACCGAGAACTTTCATACCTGGAGCGTTTTAAACCATCCGTATTGCATGACTAGCTAGCGCAGCCGATTATGCCAATGTGACAGTATATGACGAGTTAGCCAACTCTTTCACTAAAAGACTCTCAATGCCGACACATTTGGTGTGAACATTGCCATATAGCAGGAAGGGGAATGAGCCACTTGTAAATTTTGATCCATTCCGAAATTTAAAAAAAAACACAGAAAATTCAAATTTAATAGGAAATATTTATAATCATTCGAAAGAACATTCTTTGGCATTTATTTTTTGAAGATTATCTCTTTCAAATGTTGGCCGCGGCTAAGTCTCAGAAGGTCCATCCGTTGAGTTCAATTTTCTATGACTCGTTCGACCATTTTGACTGGTAAGTGGCGAATGACTTGCTTGATGTTTTGCTCCAAGGCCTGAATCGAAGTGGAATTGTCCGCATAGACTTCAGACTTTACCTATCCCCACAGGAAATAGCCTAACGAAGTGATATCACACGATCTTGGTGGCCAATCGACCGGCTCAAAGCGTAAAATTATCATCTTGTTGAAGCAAAATGTCGCAGAGATCATGGGCTTCAATATAAGTCATCAAATAGTCGGTTATCATGGCACGATGACGGTCGCCATTGACGGTTACGTTCTCACCGGCATCATTTTTGAAGAAATATGAACCGATGATTCCACCAGCCCACAAGCCACACCTCACCGTTGTTTTTTCTGTATGAAATGGCTGCACTTGCATCTGTTCAGGTGTCTCTTCGTGCCAAATGCAGCAATTTTGCTTGTTTACATACCTATTGAGCTAGAAATGGGCCTCATTGCTGAACAAAATTTGGCTCGAAAACGTCGGATCTTCCTGGAACTTTTCAAGAGCCAATAGAGCGACGCGGTGCCGCTTGGGGAGGTCGGGCGGCTTCAGTTCTTGCAAAAACTGTATTTTTCCTGCTTTCAATTTAAGATCTCGACGTAAAATGTGCCAAATAGTTGCATCCGTCAGTGCGAGTTGCTGCGAACAGCACCGAATCGACTCTCCACAGTCTTCATATATACTCTCAGCTACGGCCGTTATATTTTTTTTCACTGCGCGCTGGGCGTGGTCTATTCTGTCGAATATTATCCAATAATGAATGCTGGGTCTCAAGATGGGTGATGATGTTGCGAATACTACGCTCAGTAGGCCGATTATGTTGACCATAAGTTGAGCGAAGCACGAGAAACACATTCTTTACAGAACGTGAATTTTCCTAATAAAGTTGATTGATTTGTAAACTTCGTTCAGGGGTGAGTCTTTCCATGATGAAATGACAAACAATACCGAACAAAAAAAATGTGACAACTTGACATGACCCACGCTTTATCTGACTAAAAAGGCTATTGGAAAAAGTACCTCTAATTGTAACACCCTTTGTTCCTCAAGAGAGGACTTTGCTTCTCAATTGACCACCTAGTCCAGAAAAGCACTTATAGGCAAGGGTGATTCTGTGTTGGATTTTGAGGCTGATATTGATATTAACATAGTCTGATTTCCGGTCCTCAGATAGCAGAAATTATCTACGATTTCAAAGTATGACTGTGGACAGTAATTAAAGGTCAATGCGCAAATGCATTGGAAGCAGATATTCAATTCAATAAGCCTCGCTTCTCCGTCCCTTAAGTAGGAAGTAGAACCAATGTAGCTGTAGGTGGGAAGATTGAAATTTCGTTCCACAGCTTCCTTATACCGAGTTAATGATGAGTGCTTTCAGAGAACAAGAGTCGAAGACGTGTTGAAAACGATTTATATTGGTGTTGTAGCTTTTCGACATCCAACCTTCTTCCTTTTGAAGACCGTTCTTTATGGCGCAAAGGCAGTGCCGTAAATATGCTGTGATAAGATAGTTGCTTGAGCGTCAACAGGTCTAGAACACTGAAGACATGTCTTCCACAACGTGGTATATTTGGTTGCGAATTTTTTCATTACCCAAACAGTTCGATAAATTTTCTTTACCTGACGATCTAATCGGGTTTAGGTCGCCGAAAGAGTGACAGTCCTTGTCCGGATAAAATCCGAGTCAACTCCGATACGTAGGACCGGCTGTTGTGAGAGTCAATCCTATTATCACCCATCACCAGCCATTGCAGAACAAGAGCTCGAGCTAGTTAAAGTCTGGATATTGTAGCAGACTCAACTCCTACCTATCCCAACTCAACCCCGACAAAACGAACTTATATTCAGACCATGAGTTCCCTCACGAGACTAACCACCTCTTTGCATGCTCACTCAACGCGATTTATCTAACATCTCTCTCCCTCTGGGACAGCCGTTAGATGACCCCGATGACTGGATCTACCTGATCCTAGCCGGGGTTGGCTACCCGCTACAATAACAACAACATAAATTTTCTTTTGCTGGAATCTAGTAATACGGAAAGTCTCGACAAACTCGATCAACCTCAACCCATTTGGAAGAGTTTCGTCATGGATGCTGAATTTTCCGATAGTTGTGCCGAAGGTGTGACAGTGCTGTTAGGAGAAAACATCGTCATTTTCGGGGGGGAAGGGTCGTGGGCGCAAGTTGGCGAACTTCGCTTTGTTGCGTATATCAGGACTAAGTCTCTCTTCCACTACGAATCCGACACCAAATTTGCGCTGCTTTTTACGACCTTCTGTAGTACATGTCACTCATTTCCATCCTTGTTCTGTGCATTGCAATGCTTGGCCGGCGGTGATGACAGCCTTTAGTCTAACGAGAACATCAACCACCGCACCTTCCCCAATAAAGGGACCGAACATTCCAGGCGCATAGACTTAAATCATAATCCTTTGCACATTTGACGTGATAGTCATCAAAAGGGCGACTCTCTTGCGAGGCTGTTGTCCCATTTTCATTGTAACTGGTTTCTAAATGTTGGATCCCAAATCAAGCAACCTCGCTAGACGGTTAAGTTTAGATTTTGAACACATTTAAATAGCGAGCCGCTTGCTTCAAGGCCGACACTCTTTCTTCTAGTGTCATTCCTGGTTAAATCAACCTCACAAATCTTAAATATTTTCCTTCTTCTCTCCCCACAAATTGTTGATTCCCACAAGAGCTCAATCGCAAATCTTAACTCTGCATTCACTGCAAACTGCTAGACAATGCTCCTGCAATGCACTGCAGTGTGAATCAGCAATTAAATTCGTTACTCTTGTACGCCGCGCCACAATAATGGATGACCCCCGCGCCGTTTCGGGCAACAGGACGGGCAGGATGGACGAACGAGAGAGGACGCACAGACCAATTAATTACATCGTTGTGTGTGTATGTATGTGAGTTTACATATAGATACATATATTTATAACTGTACAATAAATGGGTGGCTGGGCGTCCCCCTCCCCCCAAAAAAAATTTGATCAAAGTAAACACAACAAAAGTTAATACAAACAGTTAAAGGAATAACGGAAACTTCTGTAATTACCTTTGTGTGGGTGTGTTTGTGTGTGTGTGTGTGTGTGTGTGTAAGTGCTAATTTCTATAACGGTACAAATGTTACATATTTTCATAACTAAACAATTTTGTATATCCAGTTATTGCCAACTTTTACTGCTGCTTCTTCTTCTCTACTTCTTCAACTTGTTCTGCTTCTTCTTCTACTACTGCAGCACGACGACGGAAGCTCGTTTATGGCATTTGTATTCGGCAATGAGAGATTTTTATGAAAGTGCGTTGATTTTAATTGCATTTGTCAGAAGTTTAGTTACAGTTATTTGCCAAATACATACGTACATAGACGGAGAGAGACAGATATTGACAGAGCGGGAGTGGGAGCGAGAGATTTCTTCGCAAAGACGCTTAATCGCGTAATGAAAGGTCATAAAGGGAGGGAGGGTATTAAATAAAGGAGAAATAAATGATCATAGAAGGGAGACAGACAAAGCAAAAAAAAAAAAAAAAAAAGAAGAAAAAAATCATAAAAAAAAATTAAGAGCAAGGGAAAGTGGAAGAGTGAGGGGGCGTCTCAAAAGTGCGTAATAGTTGTGTGGTGAGACCAAAAACTTAATCAGAGGGGAGCACTAAAGTACAATTTTGCTTAATTTTTTTTCCATTTTTCTTTTTCTCTTTTGTTTTGAGTTCTGCTGGCGCCATTTGGTCCCCAAGTTAATCAAGAATTCTCCAACTTAACTATTATTTTCCAATTGTGATTATGAGCCAAACAAAAGCAAAATTGGTTAAGTGTTAGTGTTGATAGCGAGTTGCGTTGATGGTCAGTGCAGGTGTGGTGCTGGAGAATGGAGTTTTTTTGGAAGTTTCCCCATTTAAGGTAATACAAAGTAGGGATGTAACGAATCTACGATTTCGATTTATCGCACTCAGATTCGATAGAGAAATAGTGAGCTCCGGCTCATGTACTACCAACGCGAGTAGATGATCACAGCTTAAGTTAGTGGAAGTGCTGCTAGGACATATGATTGATTTTGAACAAACATCGTGGACGAACCAGTTGAAGCATCTCCCTTACAACTTTTCAGTACGCAAATCGGTGTATGCACGCTTGTAGAGAGCTTTTCTAAAAAAGGAGTCTTTGATTTCTAACAAGATTTGGTTACAACTTGACTTTTCTCAGATAATGCGACATCTACATCGTTAATTGGCGCAATATTTCAGCAAAGAGAGAGAGGCAAAATGTTGCAGCTTCTGGGTTCTTCGTCTTTTTTTTTTTTTAGTAGCTTCGACAGAGCTCGCGTCACCGTAGCATTCAGAAAATTTTATCATATCGATTCTAACGCCTCCAATGTCTTAAAAATCACTTTTTTAACATCGGTTCACGCAGTTCCATATCTGATTTCTTCTCAAACTCACTCTTCTCGAGCTACTTATACATACAAGACCTACCCAGAGTACCAGCTGTTGTTGTTGTTGTTGTTGTTGTTGTCGTCGTTGTTGTTGTTGTTGTTGCTGCTGCTGTTGTTGTTGTTGCCTAGGGTTAGATAGGTACAGCTTTAGTCATCGAGGTCATCTACCAGGAAGCTCAGGAAACGTACTGTTTCGACGAGTTCGGACCAGAGTGACAGGGCTGTTAGATGAGTCGGGTTGAGTGGGCTTACAAAGAGGTGGTTACCATCGTGCGGCAGTTCAGTGCATGCAGGACATACGTTGGATATGTCGGGGTCGAGTCGGGATAGGTTAGAGTTAAGTCTACTACAATATCCAAATCTTAATTGTGTCAGTGTTACTCGGGTCTCTCGAGACAGCTCGAGCTCTTGTTCTGTGATGGGTGGCGACTGGATTCCGAGAACACCATTCACGGTGCAGAGAGTTTACAAAGTTGTTAACGGACTCTCGGTGAATGGTGTTTAAAGCTTGTCGGTATGCCATCCTGCCCAGCTATGTTTGGTGGTATTGCTGTATGGAGTCGCGGTAGTCTAGTACTCTCTTCCTGATGTGTTTAGGTGGAGATTCGGATTTTAATAAGTGCTTGTAGGAGTGATCCCTGCGGTAGCATCCAAAAAAAAAATTGCTTACACAGCATAACATAGAGCATAGGTGTTTCATCCGAATGGCGGTATTCTGACAAGCTTGTAGATTCTTCAACAGCGTCTCTATAGTCTCTGGCGTCCAAATCGGAGAAGCATAGCTTACGACCGGCTGACCAATTGCCGATATATTGCCAACAGCGTTGATTTGTCTTTACCCCAAGTGCTGACGGCTAGCGATTTCAGGATTTTTGTTGCGGCTCTGTACTTTAGTGTGGCAATTGCAGTCGTATGAGGAGTGAACGAGTGCAGGCTGTCAAATGTGACTCCCCGTAACTTTTGGTTGTTTGTGGTCGGAGTTTTAGTGTCATCGACCTTAACCTTGATTTCTAGTCGGTACTCTTTCGTCCAGCTGGTGAAAAGGGTGGCAGAGGATTTCGCGGGTTGTAGATGTAAGCGTCGTGTGGTGAAGCAGTTGGAAAGGTCGGCGAGATATCAGTATACTTTCAAACAAAACGGCATATAAGATCGAAGGGACGCCCCCTGGTGGTAGAATTTGAATTTGAAATTGAATTTGAATTCCAAGGTGCACCAACGACTACCGACCACTAATCTAGTTCATGGTCCACGTTTTCAATCCCAGCAGTAATGAAGACTCCTCAATGTCCGATAGCAGTAACAGCTGTCTCTTAATCCACTTACCTATGTTATTCGCCGCCGGTCATGTGCTAAGGACTTCTTCCGCAAAACTTTTCTATTGAAGATTGCCAAAGCCGACTTATCGGGTATTTGCTAACTCCGCGCTTGTGCAATATAACGGAGGACGGGACTGACGAACGACCTTCAGAGTTTGGTCCAAAATTTCTGACGTCACTTCTTTAGTCTAATATTCTTCGTTTTGGTTTTTTTCAATTTCGTTTTCATTTCCCACAATTCTGCACATCTCCAATATACACGGCCAACCTTGAGCCAAACGGTTTAACCCCCAATGGATCGAGGGGAAAGAAACTTGTTAAACTTTCTTGTCATTTTTATGGCCACCGCATAAAAGCTTTTGACAGCGAATCGGGGGTGGGTGATGTTCGGGTGGCGCGCTTGTAGCACAACAGAAACAATAAGAACAACAAGAGATGAACTCTAGTTGTAGTTGTAGTTGTAGTTGTAGTTGTAGTTGTAGTTGTAGTTGTAGTTGTAGTTGTAGTTGTAGTTGTAGTTGTAGTTTTAGTTGTAGTTGTAGTTGTAGTTGTAGTTGTAGTTGTAGTTGTAGTTGTAGTTGTAGTTGTAGTTGTAGTTGTAGTTGTAGTTGTTATTAACCGACCAAAGCCTTTCGTTGTTGTTGATACTGCGCCGTGCACACGCTTGCGTTAATTTTAGTTTGCCAAAGTTTTTTTTCTTCTTTTTTTTTGCTGTCCAACTATTTATTTGTCTACAACTGGCTTTTTGTCGTCTGTTTCTCCTTGCCCCCCTCACTTTTTTCATCAATACATAGAGAAAACTACTGTAGAGTTTTCTAAAAACCCTCTTTGGCGTGTGTTTTGCTCCCCAAAAGCATTTTTTTCTACATTTCATTTATACTTGTTTGAGCACACACACATACGCCCACACACAAATGTAAAGATATTTATACATAAATAAATAAATTTGGTGGCGTTGCGGATTTTTGTGGCAGCCGCCATCCGTTGGCCATCTCCGGAAATTGCAATTAAGATAATCAAAAAAGTTTTGACAAGCTGCTGTCATTGTGCTGGCGGTGAGATATGTTTTTTTTTCTTTTGTATATTAAAATGAAATACACATACACACGTGCGTACAATGCATACATATGTATGTATTTAAGAAATCTTTTTGTTGTCATTTTAATTTTCTATACAACTATCATTTAGCCATTCATTAGGTATGTGCATGTGTAAATATGTATGTAACACAAGCTCCCTTTCACTTTCACTTAAATGTGTGATTCATCTTCAAGCGGAGTTGTGAAGAAACTTCAATTGTTCTAGAAACTATGGGAAAAAACAATAAATGAATTTACAGCTTGTGAGATTTTCTTAAAACTTAGGGTGTGCACAATTACGGCCCGCCTTTTTAAATTGCATTCGCGCGCATTTTGTACACACACACAACTGTTTTAATTTATATAATTCCATTTCACTTTTCCAATTCTTCTTATTTTCTAGTTTTTTTTCTTATTTTTACTTTCCTTAATTTTATGGTTTTTTCTTAATTAAAATTTGTTCTTCTTTTCCTTTTTATTATTTTAATCATTTTTTTTTAATAATATTTTGATTTAATTTATATAAATTTAGTTAAATTTTATGTTATTTTTTTTTCTTTTTTAAATTTTACTTTGTTTTATTTAATTTTTTTTTTTAACTTAATATTTTCTTATTATATTTTATTTTCTGATTTTTTTTTTTTTTTATTATTTTAATAATTTTTTTTTTAATAATATTTTGATTTAATTTATATAAATTTAGTTAAATATTATGTTATTTTTTTTCTTTTTTAAATTTTACTTTGTTTTATTTAATTTTTTTTTAACTTAATATTTTCTTATTATATTTTATTTTCTGATTTTTTTTTTATTTTTTATTATTTTAATAATTTTTTTTTTAATAATATTTTGATTTAATTTATATAAATTTAGTTAAATTTTATGTTATTTTTTTTTCTTTTTTAAATTTTACTTTGTTTTATTTATTTATTTATTTTTTAACTTAATATTTTCTTATTATATTTTATTTTCTGATTTTTTTTTTATTTTTTATTATTTTAATAATTTTTTTTTTAATAATATTTTGATTTAATTTATATAAATTTAGTTAAATATTATGTTATTTTTTTTCTTTTTTAAATTTTACTTTGTTCTATTTAATTTTTTTTTAACTTAATATTTTCTTATTATATTTTATTTTCTGATTTTTTTTTTCGTTTCATTATATTTTTCTTTATTTTATTTTTATTTGCTTTACTTTCCTTTTTTACTATCTTTTATTTTATTTTTCATTATATTTTCTTTATATAATTAAATCTCATTTATATATATATATATATATATATATATGTGTATATTTTTTTTTAATTTTATGTAAATTTTAAAAAATTTATTTTAATTATTTTCATTGCATTTTAATTTTAATTAATATATTTTATTAATTTTTTTATTTTTTTTTTCAATTAAATTTATATTAATTTATTTTATTAATTTTTTCTTTTTTTTCTAATTAAATTTATATTAGTTTATTTTTTAATGTTATATATTTTATTAATTTTTTTATTTTATTTTATTTAGTTAATTTCTTTTCTTTATTTTATTAAGCTTTTTTTTTCCTAACTTCTTTATTATATTTTCTCTTCTTTTCTTTCATTATATTTTATGTCATTTTATTTAAATTAAATTATTTTAATTTAAGAATTATATTATTTTAATTTAATGTAATTTAATTTAACTTTGTTTAGACGCTTTTTCAGGACAATTTTCAGCTGCGCAATTACATTAATTTGTTTTTCGAGCCATATTTTTTTTTGAGTTTTTGAGAAAACTGAAAAAATTACAACAACAGTCTGAGCGATAGAAGTTATAGCTATTTCGGACACCACTACGTTTTCTCATCAGATTTCTATCCTCTACACGCTTGTTCGATTTGTATCCGAATTTGGGTTGTCCACAGCACAAACCAATGGTTAAACCATTAGGCCACATGTTGTTGTTCAATTTTTTTTTTATTTACTTTTTATTCTATTTTGTTTCGTATTATTTCTATTACATATATTAATTTAATTAAATTAAATTTAATTTAATTTCCTTACTAGCTTTTATTTTATTTTATTTTATTTTATTTTATTTTTTTTTTTTTTACTTTTTTATTTCATTAATTTATTTTGTGTAAATTAATTGAGCTTTTTAGTGTAATCAATTTATTTAACTGGATGGACGTAATTTGAAATTAAATAGCAGGAAACACTTTTTACTATTTCAATTCATCTCATTTTATAGTTATTGTTAGTATCGACAAAAACAAAAGCAAACCAATTTCAATATGCTTTTTTAAATGATATGAAAAATCTAAATATTTGAACTTTTTAGGCGATAAGTTTTTTTTTTTTTTTTTTTTTTTTTGTGATATTTAAATAATTTATATGCTTTCCTTTTTTTTTAGAAAAATTTAATTAAGTCTATATGGCATTGAATCAACCAACTGTTTTAACGTTAAAATGTTAATTTCAACCCATGCCCACACTAAGTCTTCCTTGAGTTGTTTGATGATCTCAAACTGTTTCCATTTCTAGAAGCTCTGTTTGAGAGGATACCCCGCAAATCTTCAATAGGGTTAAGAACTGTGCTTATTGCTGGCCACTACAAAAGAGATATGTTTTTTTTTTTTTTTTTATAGAAAATAAGCCTTTAGTCGCGCGCGCAATATGTATTGGTGCATCGTCTGGCTGATAAGTACAAGAATCACCATAAAGATTATCAGTAAACTTGATCAGTGCTTCATTGAAAAGCTTTTGTATATATTTCTGCATTCATCCTGGTGGGTATGAAACACAGCGGAGGAGACTTTATGCATCATATCAAAAGGCTGTCCAAATGATCAATGAATCTCACGCTGGAAGCAATCTCGTCAGCTTTCTTTTTCGATTCATAATAATTTTATTTAGTCCATGTGCCTCCTCTGATAAAACCCCATATCCGATATAAATATTTTGGGTTAAAAATGAACAGAATTCTTGCACTTACCGAGTTTCTGAAAAAAAGTTATCAGCAATGCACTTCACGTTACTTAATCGCTCTTAAAAAGACAATAATCTCGGAATGCACACATAATTTTTTTCTACGTTTAATGCCTGCTTGATCACAGTCCTCCATTAACAGTACTATGGACAAAGTTTATAGAAGAATTTTGCAAATATATCAGAGAATATAATAAAAACCACTTGTATCCCTAAAAAATAAATACTATCATTAAGAGAGAAGAGACCATTGTGAACAAAAATGCTTATATACTTTTTTCACTGAATTATTTATTAATTTTCATTTAATATATTTTAATTTTTTGATTAGTTTTATAACATTTATTTCTTTTAATTTTATTTTAGTATAATTAATTTTTATTTTTTTTTATTTTAATATATATATTTGAATTTCACTATTTAAATTTTTTTTATTATATTTTCATTTTTTTCATACTCTATATTAATTTTTTTTACTACTTATTAATTTCTTATTTTATTTCATTTAATTTCATTTCCTTCATTTGGCGGCAACAATCTCAACACATGACCCGCTTAACACCTCATGGTGACAAAGTTTCAATCGTAAAGAAAACACAGTAGAGATTGACAGATGTTTTTCTATCCGGCGTTAAAAAAAAAAACATAACCTCAATAGATGCCTAAAAGAGCTTCAGAGTGTCTTGGCAATCCTTATCTCATCGATTTCTGATACTAGCTACTCTATGCGTCGTGCAGTTAAAAGGTTTAAATTAAGGTCATTTGATGATGTGTGGGTTCGATGTGACCCGGAAAAGGTCATCTTTCCAATGTATTTAAGCCTAATATTTGAGCCAATTATTTTCCAGAATTCGATGAAGATTCGGTTGGAAATTGTATGCAATTTAATCTTAAATCACTTCGAGAAATTATTACCAATAACATTAAGAAAACGAAAACTCCTACATATGACAGGATGAAAGTGCTACCATAGGTGGCAATACAACACATGCTTTATACATATCTTTAATACCATATTAAGATTTCATTATTTTCCTAAATCTTGGAAGCTCTCGAAGATTATTATGATCTATAAGCCAGGTAAAGATCCAATTTTGGTAAGCTACATTAACTTAATAAACGATATTCTTCAAAATCTTTGAAAAACTCTTAGTTCGAAAAATCCGGTAAGCTTTTTTAAATTGCACATTTCTAAAATTCTTTGAAACTACTTAGGTCATCACAACGCACACACATCTGGACCACTGTCGGCAGTGCCTTCCGCCCATCCGTTAATCACAACGTGCTCAAATTTTTTCAATTTTTAGAAGAATAGAAATGAAAGAATTTTCAACTCTAAGACAGCCTAGTAGCTAGATAAATTTTTAAATTTTCGAAGCATTCGAGGAGTGTTCAAAGGAAATAGTGAATTTTGGTGTTTGTATATCCTCTCGGATATATTACACTTGTGCCAATGCTTTTTCCAATCCTCGAAGCACTTCTGAAATGCGCTCTGCAGTATGGCCATCATCAGCTCTTTCTTCGATAGTGACTTGAACTCATCAATTGTGGCAAAACGCTTTCCTTTCATTGGTTTCTTTAGCTTTTGGAATAGGAAAAAGTCGCAAGGAGCTAAATCTGGTAAATACGGTAGTTGAGGCATGATTATGGTTTTGTTTTTTTGGCCAAAAAAATCACGAATAAGCATTGCTTTGTGAGCTGGTTGGTGCATTATCGTGCTGCAGAATCCACGATTTGTTTTTCCACAATTTCAATCGTTTGAGCCGTATTGCTTCACACCAACGTTGCACATACTTCCTTGTAGTATTCCTTATCAACTGTACGATCCTTTTGGGCAGGATCTCATGATGCACCACACCATTGTAATCAAAGAAAACAGTGAGCAAAAAATTCATATTCAATCGAACTTTTCGTGCCTTTTTCAGTACTGGCTCAACTGGCAGCTTCCATTGGGATGATGGGGCATTGGTTTCGACGTCATAACCATATACCTACGTTTCATCACCAGTTATGACCCGTTTGAGCAAACTCGGATCGTTTTTGACGTCATTCAACACTTACTGAGCGATACTAATGGGAGATTGCTTTTGCTCAAAATTTAGCAATTTCGGCAGAAGCTTCGCTGCCACACGTTTTATGCCCAAAACATTCGAGAAAATTAAATGGCGAAAGCCGATTGATGTGCCAGCATCCTCTGCAACTTCCCTAATAGTGATTCGACAATTTTCAAGAACAATTTTTTTCACTGTTTCGATGTTTTCTTCGCTTGTTGACGTGGTTGCACCTCCAGGACGCTCATCCTCATCAACATTTTCTCAGCCCTCTGTAAAGCGCTTGTACTACTTATAATCACTTTTTCTTGAGACAAAGTGAACTCACCGAATGCAACAACAGCCAACATTTCAAGTGCCTTGGAGCACTTGATTCCATTTTTAACGCAAAATTTGATTATTTGATTCTTTGATCCATTTCTTTCACAAGTCAAAAATCGGATTGCTCACAGCCCGCGAGAAATCAAAATTCCTTTTTCAAACCTCGTGTTTTATTTTAATATATTTTTATGTTTTTTAATTTTTATTTTGCTTCTCTCATGTATATTTGATTTAAATTTATTAAATTTTTTCACTATTTTTCACTTTTCGTGTAATTCAATTTTATTTAGGAAATATTTTATGTGAACCTTTTGAGAAGTGCAAAGTTCGAAAAACCATAAGAAAAATTACGCGACGCCTTAAAGTATGCAAGCATACGAGTATGTTACATCCAGAGCAGTTTTTTATTTTGAATATGCTGACAATCGTTTTTCCCCTCTTATGAGACTCTTTAATATATAGTATAATCTCTAAAATTAAGTTTTCGTGTACACAATTCCCGGCAACTAAGTTAAGCCTGCTGCATTGCCGTACAACCCTTTATTGAAAATATTCTCAATTATTTGCTTAACTTTGCTAAATTATTGTTTACACAATTAGAAAATCATGTGCAACCAGAGATATTCTATAAAATAAAGAGGGTTAAAGGAAGCGCCCAAAAGTATGCTATCACACAAATCCTCAAAAACGTAAGAAAGGATAATGGCAGGCCTGTATTCAAGTGCAGCAAACCAAATGTAAAACTTACAATTTCCATATTGCTTGTATAATTTTAGACTTTTACGCACAACTACAAGGGAAAACAAGCAAAAAAAAAAAAAATTCAGTCGAAATGTGGTAGATATGTAGTTGAATGAGTAAGTGAAGTTGGAGTTGATCAAACTGCCGGCACTAGAAACTTGTGTTTGCTTACTTACTCTCAACGAATAGCCAGCCACCATAAGTACTCGAAGGACCTGCCAGTTTATGTGCTGCCTTTGTGCCGTCATCATTGTCTGCCTTTCAGCTCTACAATTATCTACTATAATCTCCACTGTGTGTCTACTGTGTGGGCTCGAGAGCTGGCTTTGCATAATTTTCTGCCATGTAAATGCAACCCCAAATTATTTATTTCTTTTTTTTTTTTTAGAAAAAAATTAGTATTGAAAAAAAGAAATGCAGAATTTTTCTTCATTTACTTTGATTGGTTCAATTTTTGCTTTTCTCCTTTCTTCTTTTTATTGCTGTTGTTGTAGAGCGAACGAAGCGAAGGCTTCCACCACAGCTGACTGCGCTAATGCGCTACAACTCCGCATTTTCATAGAGTTTATACATTGAATACAATAAATAAGGGCTCACAAGTGTTTTGAAAAACTTTGCATAAATTTCGAAACTGACAATACAAACATAACCACACTTGGTTGGCGAAAAACTGCGGGAGAGCAGGCTAAGAGAAAAGCAAACTGTTTGTTTAAAGCATCTTTCTTCTTGCTGGCTATGATTTTCCATGTTATTGATGTATAATGCGCACTTTCCTTACACGTTTATCGCTATTTGCTGTGTTTGGAAGCATACATACAGGCGTTGAGGCCAGCTAGATCACCCGCTTCAACTAACTGTCTGTGCTTACAAGCGAATGACTAGTGATAGTGATTTGCCGCTGAAAAGGGTCTTATTATACCCAGTGCACGTCAACTCACACACCAAACAGCCAGCAGCATTGCGCCCCTAAATGTAGGCTTGTTCTCAGCCGCAGTCAGTTTCCGGCATACAAACCGACGCTCGTCGCAACCATCTGTGTATGATGCTACTAAGCTTTTATCACTGCTGACATGTTGAATCCCAGCCTTAGTGGCTGCCAACTTTGTACTTTGTACTGTGAAACACAGATAGCATACTTTTAGGCGCATTACTAAAGGTGGGCGCAGTGATTTTGTGTGGTTTTCCGCCCAAACGTTTGAAGTGGCTTTTGTTCTTCCAACTTCAAGAAAAAGAAAAAAACCAAACAAAAAACCTGCCAACGAAAGTCATAGGTTGGAAAGCAAAAGTTTCATTTGATTAATGTTTAGATTTATTTGAATGAAATTAATTTGCTGGCATATGAGGCAGAAAATCAGGCGCTTTCACTGGCTGCTTGGACAGGTGAGCAAGCGAGTTTGTGCTACAGGCGATTGATAGCCGTAAAATGTTTGGTAGGCAGAGATTAATGGTGGAGTAAATTGTAGCAAAAGGTAAACAATTTATTATGCAACTAATGTAATGAATGCCTAAATGTATGCTTTAATTGCGCTTTAAAGAAGAGAAAGCGGAAAGCGGGAAGCAGTTGTTTTGAAAAGTATTACACAAAAATAATTTCAAGCTCTTGAAAGTATTTTAAAGTCAAAAAATATATTTTTTTTAACATTTTCTTGTTCTTCTCTGTGTAGTTACACACAAAGCGTCAGCTAGTAGAATCGCCTGAAAATATGCAAATTATCGCATAAGAAATTATGCAAAAAAAAACTTTCTATCTACCAATTCGTTTTGGCCAAGTTTACTACACTTTTATTTTCTTGTTATTTGTCCATGAATAAATGTCTTTTTAACAGACATAAAGGAAAAAACTTATTTACACTTAAATGCACACACGCATAGGCTAGGTTGTAATTGCCCTGTGTGTGCGCATTCATCCTTTTCGCTGAAAAAAAAAATTGGAAAACATATTTTATTTTGAATTTTATGACTTTTATGTCGTTATTTATACAGCTTAATTGTTGTAAAAAATATTTATTTAAGTAACTAATGGAACGCCTTGGGATATGCTATATTTTTTTAAATTTCTTCTACACTTGCTGTAGTTACCTACTAACACCTCTAGTTAAATGAGCACTGCAATTCTCAAACGCTTTCTATGGCAGTCTCCATAAGAGCCAGGTTAGACAAGGAAGCGAAGCTAATGGGTCTGATAAAGAACGCGGGCAAGACGAAATAACTCCTGCTATCAAATAAACAGTCATCGCCCTTGCGACTTGGCTACCACGTCACTGTTGACAGTCATCACTTTGAAGTCGTAGGTAATTTCTAGGCATCAGCTTTAGCAACACCAACCATGTCAGACTTGAAATCCAACGGAGAATCACTCTTGCCAACAGTTGCTACCTTGGACTGAGTAGTGAATTGAAAAGTAAAGTCCTCTCCCGACAAACCAAAATCAAATTCTACAAGTCGCTCATCATTTCCGTTCTGACATATAGTGCGGAAGCCCGGAAGATATCGACAGCCGATGAGTCGGCATTAGGAGTTTTCAAGAGAAAAGTTTTGCGTTAGATTTATAATCCTTTGCCTGTTGGTAACGGCGAGTACCGCAGACGTTGGAACGATGAGCTGTACGAGCTATACGACGACATTGACTTGGTTCAGCGAATCAAGAGACAGCGGCTACGCTGTCTATGTCATGTCGTCCGAATGGAAGAAAGCGTTCCAGCTTTGAAAGTATTCGATGGAGTACCCGCTGGCGGAAGCAGAGGAACAGGAAGACCTCCGCTGCGTTGGATGGACCATGGATCATGGATGGTATTTCCAACTGGCGCCATATAGCAAAGAGAAGGAACGAGTGGCCCAGTATTTTTGATACGGCTATAATAGCGTAAGCGGTACCTACGTCAAAGATGAAGAAGAAGACTTACGAGCCAACTTAATGTCACTAGGTACTTATAGCCCATAAACTTTTGTGGATAGCCATTTCATGCTTGATGGAATCCAAGTGTCTTGTGTCGAATTTGCCTGACAACTGGACGTTTGCAGAGAAAGTGGGTTATTGTTTCCTTATTCTTCTCTAAAATCCAGCTTCTGCAACAGCTGTTATAGGGTAGACTCATTTTTTATGCAACCTCATCGTAGGGCCAATCAGCCATTATAGTCCTTGTAAATCTTTCTATACATTTCCTCTACCTCTTTAAAGATCTGATGTTATACTTGAACCAAATCTGTTTCGCTATCCTACAGTAGGATATATATTTCTACCCGTTCAGTGCTATATATTCAAACTGCAAGTGAAGCTATCTCTCACTCATTCCTAATGAACGCGATATTGTCTGCTTCAGATTCGTTATGAGATGCTCCGGAATATGCTTACCGAATTCTGTGGACGCAAAGAGAGGGATGCGATGCACGGGACAAGGACGGAGACGAGTCCTTGTACCACAGCGTGGTAGAAGACAGAGTCCTGGCATTCATTCCGGTGATTCAACGTCTTGCCTCAATTCGTCTAAGAGCGAAATTCTTCAAGATACCACTGTTATGGGCCACCTTCTGAGGAAAGATGTGACCAAAGCTACCTTTTAAGAGATATGGTGACTCTAACGCAATGGCGGGAATAAACTATCAAAATTCAGCTTCTACGATAAAGCAATCCCCGTACATATGCGCTCTCTTCGAGGACCTACCATCCACTCAGAATAAGTTCGACAACTATACTGAAGAAAAATGGTCATGAAAAGACATTGCTTACCGCGAGTTCTTCTTTCTTACAACATGAAGAGGAAGACTTTAAACCCTTTGAAAAATCAGGTAGATGAGTACCTGGCTGCCCTCGGTATTATCAATTGGTACAAAACAGCGAAAAGAAGCCAGGAATGACGCACTGTTGTTAACTCGAAGATAGAGAGTAATCTTGGTGGAAACCGCGCTTAAGATCGATCGAATCAGAGAAAGACTTTCAGATTTTGAATTGTTTAATGGTCATGCCCTCAGCCTTCACACTTTCCGTAGGGTATGGTATGAGTTTCTTTTCCTCTCTCTTTGACTTCGAATTGACGTTCGGTTCCGATTTAATCAGACGTTTCATGTGAAACACAATTAAGCAAGCGTTTCATTATACTTGTACTGAAGATCGAACGGCTGATCACGATTCTTGTACACACTCATTTTGGTTTTAATCTTTCTGCTGTTGTTGTTGTAACAGCAGTAAAATTCCACAAATTATGCTTCGGGGAATATTGCGGGAGTGAGATTCCTTGGTAGGATAAAAATCCGGGTAGTTCCGGTATAAAAACCCGACTGTCACGGAAACTATTGGATTTTAGTCGCCTCTTACGACAGGCATGCCTTACTGCGGATAAATTTTTCAAATTCTAACCCACAGAGGGGTTTTAACCTTTCTGTACCTACTAATGCTAGGAAGCAGTGAGATTCCTACTTCAATTGACCATATGAAAATAAGAGCGCAATACAGGCAGTCGTTTCAATCCCCTGGGAGACAAGATCAGGGTTCGAGTCCTCATCTAACCAATATTCAAAATTTATACAAAATTAATTTCACTAATTGCGCTCATCCCTCGGTAGGTAATTTCGACGTCTCATGAATTAAAGGCTCTTCAATAAAATCCATCAGTTTTTTGGAGGCGACTTATATAATATATGTTAGGTCCCTCCATTTATTTATTGGTTAAAACATCACGACGCAAAGCCACAAATTTGAGGAGGATCTCGGTGGAAATTCGCTTCAGCGGTTACTCTAGATGCCTGCACTTAAATCGTGTTCTTTTAAGGCTTAACAATAGTCCTGGAGGTAGATCTTTCGAAAGGAAACCATGGTAATTAAAGTAAGCAAAATAGGATTATTTCCATCTCCTCATTGCAACCTCTTTTTTCTGAAGGAGTGTAATAATAAACAAATTTATTTCTGTGCTCCCACGGGTATGGCAAGAGTAGAATCCGTTCAAGTACAAATTTATGCATTACTTTTCCTCAAGTGTCTTCATGAAATTGCGAAGCGAACTTGCAAAATATATTTAAATTTATATTTATGTGTAAAGGAAGTGCCAAACTACAGACCAAAGCAAATCTTCGCACTCGCAGAGGTAGCCAAGCAGAAGATGGTGTAAAATGCAAATTGTCAATACACAAATATGAATACAAATTGGAATGTGGAAATAAAATGTAAAGAAAAAAAAAATATTTATAAAGGGTTATCCAAATAGAGGTACATTGTTCAATAGCCCTTTCTTTTGACAGATCACGCGTGAGTCGTATCAAGCTGTCATGTTATTTTTGTTCAGTATTATTTGGCATTTTATCATGGAAAGACCCACGCCTTCACAACTTTTACAAATCATTCAACTTTATTACGAAAATTCACGTTCTGTAGACTACGTCCAGCACGCAGTGAAGAACATATAGCGGCCGTAGCTGAGTGTGTACACGAACACCGTGTTAAGTCGATTCGGCGCCGTTCGCAGCAAGTCGGATTGACGTATGGAACGACTTGGCGCATTTTACGTCGAGATCTTAAATTGGAAGCGTACAAAATACAGCTTGTACAACAGCTGAAGTCCCTCGACCTTCCCAAGCGACATCGCTTCGCTCTATGGGCTCTTGAAAAAATCCGAGAAGATCCGACGTTTTCGAGCCAAATTTTGTTCAACGATGAGACCCATTTCTGGCTCAAAATGGTTATGTAAACAAGCAAAATTACCGCATTTCGGATGAAGAGCAACCTTAGGAAATTCAAGAGCTGCCATTCCATCCAAGAAAAAACAACAGTTTGATGTGGTTTGTGGACCGGTGGAATCATCGGTCCATATTTCTTCAAAAATGATGACGGTGAGAACGTAACCATCAATGGCGACCATCAATGGCGACGCCATGATAACCCACTTTGTGATGCCTGAAATTGAAGCCGTGATCTCCACGACATTTGGTTTGAACAAGACGGCGCTACTTCCCGCACATCGCATCAATCAATGGATTTATTGCGAGAACATTTCGGTGAGCAGATAATTTCACGTTTTGGGCCGGTTGATTGACCACCAAGATCGTGTGATATCACATTGTTAGACTTTTTCCTGTGGGTATATGTAAAGTCTAAGGTCCATGCGGACAATCCCGTTTCGACTCAGGCCTTGGAGCACAGCATCAGGCGTGTCATTCGTCAGTTACCAATCGACGTGCTCGAACGAGTCATCGAAAATTGGACTCAACGGTGGATGGACCATCTGAGATATAGCCGCGGCCAACACATGAAGGAGATAATCTTCAAAAAATAAATGCCAAAGAATGTTCTTTCGAATGATGATAAACATTCCCCATTAAATTCCCCATTAAATTCGAAGTTTCTGTGTTTTTTTTTCTTTAAAAAAAACTAGGGAAACTCGAAATGGATCGCCCTTTATTTAAAAAGGTAGGAAAAAGGAAACAAGTTTTAGGATGCAGAGAACGGCCCGTTCAAACTTTCGTTGCCACACTCTCTCTGCGGAGAAAAGCGCACGAAATAACGGTTCTCCCACTCTCTTTCTCTCGCCTTTCAAAATCGCTTAAATTTCTACACATATTCAATTATGTTAACTAAATTTTAGTTTGAAATTTACAAAAAAAAAAACCCACTCCCTCCACAATCAACATCTCCCTCTCTCCGAGTGCTGCTGACATTCATATTTTTCGCCTAAAACAAATGATTGCGAGCGAGTAAAAATTGTTTGGCAAAAAACTTTTTAATTTGTCTATGCTCGACTTACTCTTGGCACGCTTTGGGTGCGTGCTGTGCTGTGCTACGAGTGTGGAGAGCGAACGAATGCGATAGTGGCAGTGGGGAGAGAGAGATAGAGAGTAGGAGCACTGCATTTGGCTTGCAAGTTGCATCCTTCTAAGGACATGCGACGCGGAAATCAAATGCACTACTGTCGTACGTGGAAAACTTTCAAAATGAAAATTGAATTTGCTCTGCCAACACTACATACCAAGACCAAGTTACAAGTGCTGGGATAAAAGTCAAGGCATGCACATTTATGCATTTGCTGCAGCGCCAATTGGAATAACACACAAATCTGGCAAGGAACTTGTAGAGAATTGAGTTTTGTATTATACTTGTACTGCGTACTGACACTGGCGTCGACTGCGCTCAGCCGTCCAATTGAATTTGTCCGAAAAGAAGCTACAAATTGTGTTATGAAGAATTTTTTGACGGTATTTTTTTCCAAAAATAATGAATTCATAGAGTTTTCTGTGCCTCGAAGAGTTCAACTCTCTTTAGTTGTGAAAGGGCAGCAGAAAAGGCAATCCATTTATAGTCAAATATATTCGAATTGAGTTGCTTTACCGTCTCAGGTAGAGTGCTCGAGTTACCTCATAATTTACTCCATGTTGAACGACTTCAGCTCAACACAACAGCAAAAACAGCGTGTCACACTGAAGATTTGTGCGATTACTCACTCTATGAGGAATACAAACCTACCGCTATTAATTGCGGTCGCCCCACGGCAGCGAATGTCAAGTCCTCCAAGTCTATTTCTGTCATTAAATAAAAGCTCCTCCAAAGAATTCATCGACCGTTCGTTGGCGGCTTAGTAGAAACTGTCGGTCCCTCCATTTCTTGGTAAAAGCATCAAGATCCACAACAAAAATTGGAGGAGGAAAGAAAAATTAAACAGTATAAGCGTATATCCCACCGCAGCTGCTCATCTTACAGAAATACTACTGTTAGGTCTCTGTGGAAAAGCCGAAAACTCAAGTCCAATAGCCTACGTTAGGAAAATGTGATATCAGTTCAAATGCCATTAACTACCATTTTCCATTACCGGCGAAGACTCCAGTAATCGGATTGGTCTAACATAGCCAGCCACAGCTCTGCACCTACTTAAATTAGTTTCCACTTTCACAACCAACCTCCATTCGCATTGGTCTTACCGCATGTAATCACAGACACCTCCAACAGACGTGCAGATGGGGTAGTGTATCCCTCGATACTTGACAAAAAAAAAAGTGCTTTAGGTTAGGACGGTATTACTCCAAACTATACCGTAAAATTTCCAAGCACAAAGCTGAGGCTCGCTCTCAAAAGCTCTTCTGAAGCGTACATTCTGGAACCAATATGATGTTTAGCCTTTGTTTGAGAATCGAATGACGTGATAATGCATGACGTACTCCGTGGTCTCTAATAGCTGAAGAAAGGTGCGTTCATTTAAGAATATATCTGGAGACAGAAGTTTTTAATTTTCACGCTTTATTCTACTTAAGTCCTCTATCACTTCACGGATTTTTTTTCGTTCGTTATCAAAGTATTTTAAAATGCAGGTTGTGCTTGACTAGTTCTTTGCCTTAGGTGCTTTAATATTTTTCTTTGTTGACGTATACACTATTTTCGGGATTATAGCCGAGTTAACAACCTTCTCTCCACTGTTTGACTCCAATTGGAAATACTAAGCGAAACCAGGTCGCTGTCCACCCGATCTTTCGAAAGGAGCGGAGATCTTCCTATTCTTCTGCTTCCACCAGCGAGTACTTCATCGAACACTTTCAAAGATGTAGTATTATCATTCACATGGACTACATGAACTAGCCTGCTTAGCCGTTGTTGTTGTTGTTGTTGGGCTTCGGGGAATATTGCGGGAGTGACAGTCCTTGGCCGAATAAAAACCTGGGTTGTTCTGGTACAAAGAACCGACTGTCGCGGGAACTATTGGATTGAATTTTAGTAGCCTCTTACGACAGGCATATCTCACCGCGGGTAAATTCTTGAACCCCTAAACCGCAGGGATTGCGCAGCCATTGTCTCTTAATTTGCTGAGCTGTGTCCATTTCGGCGTATATCTCATAAACCTCGTCCGTACATCGGTTACGGTATTCGCTATTGCCGATTACGCAAAACCTTTCACTCGAAACGTCGTAAAGACAACTCATCGTCCAGGCTTCTGCACCATATGTCAGGACGGGTATGATGAGCGACTTGTACAGTTTGGATTTAATTCGACGAGGGAAGACTTTTTTCAATTGCCTACTCAGTCCAATGGAGCACCCGTTGACAAGAGTGATTCTGCGTTGGATTTCAAGGCTGAAATTGTTGTTGTTGTCAATGCTGGTTCCTAGGCAGACGAAATTACCAACGACATTGAAGTTGTGAATGTCACCAGTGACGTGGTAGCCTTCTGAATTCAGCTCTGCAGCTCGTATTATTTTTCCCAGCAATAGGTTAAAGGAAACAAGTGCCAAGGATTCGCTTTGTCTGAAATCTTTTTTGTTATCGAGCCGCTCGGAGAGGTCCTTTCTGATCCGGGTCGAGCTTTTTGGTGTTGCACAGCCGTCTAAGCTTTGCGGGAATACCATACTCAGACACAGCGGCGTAGAGGTCACTCCTTTTCATGCAGTAGAAGGCAGCTTTAAAATCGACGAAGCGGTAATGTGTGTCGATCCTCTATTCACGGGTCTTTTCTAAGATTGGACGTATAGTGAATATATGCTCAATGGTGGATTTTCCAAGTCTAAAGCCACAATAATAAAGTCAAATCAGTTTGGCGTCGGACTGTAAGCACTTTACATGAAGTACAAGTCGAATGAAACTCGAGGACCCTTCATTGTGAGAGACAAATCACTATAGGCGCGCCTTTGTTTCTTCTCTATAATTTAAAAAACATTTCCGGTATCAAAACAACAGAGCTTCTTCCCGAAATTTGATAAAAGAAAAGCAGATAGTTTCAAGTAATTTGAAAATCAGCGTGATACACATCGAACATCGAGGGAGATGAATGTAGCTGCTCAAAGGACTTTAAAGTAGATACGAGAGTCCAATAGGCATGTAGATATCTCCATTAAGCCTCTTTAGTCGAACGATTGTAGCCCTTTAAATCTGATTCTCCATAAGGAGGAACATTTTTTTCTCTCGTGATAGCGTAAAACCTCTCTCTATCCGCAACTTTTGATTTACCTCGACAAGGTACGGTTTTATCCAATCGCAACTGCGACGAACGACTCTGTTATATTGAGACCACAGGTGCGAGCCCCACATATTGTATGCATTGGAGGTTAAAAGAGAACTGATTTAGTCTTGAGTTCATATTAATGCCCGCAGTAGCCCCACCTCGCGGAGGATTGAATTCTGTTCAGAGCAGCATTCAAAATAATAGAAAGAAATATTATCTAATTCGTGTGGTAGCTCCACAGGGATTGTCAACCCCTCCCAAGTTTATGTTTAACGTGAAATAAAAAATTCCTCACAAAAATCCATAAGCCGTTTGGAGTTGGCTTTGAATAAACTGTAGGTCCCTGCTATTGATAAAAAAACATCCAGACGCATACAACACACTGGAAGAGGAGCTCTACTGAAACTCGCAACAACACTTATAAAGATCCTGAAGGCAATTGAAGACAAATTGCTATTACCAAAAGGGTCATGGATCGACTCCAGACCAGGCTAGCGTCTAAGAAATTGAAAAAGAAATGTAAATGCTGTCAATGCTCGACATGGTATGTTAATACGTCTGGATGTATTGTATTTCAAACATAAATAATAGCCACTCATATAATCTTCGGAGGTGGCTCAACACTAAAGGTTACTTCATTTACGAAAAACCCATCAAAATACATATCGAAGAAGATGAAACTCCTAAGGCCGAACTATTAAATTTTCCTCTCACAGTATTGGTTAACGGTTTGTCTTACAGTTTAGTAATCTCACTCCAACCCCACTGACCTACAATGGCTTTTAGATCCATTTAGATAAAATTTACACACACCCCGCCCCCTAAAAAATATGAAAACACACATTTCTACTTAACAACCACCATAGAAGTAGAGCAATTTCTATATCCATTGCGGCGATAATAGGAAAATAAGTAGCAAACAAAAGACTCAAGCAAAGCCCATTAGAGATGAAGCGCAAGGAAAACAATGTTATTGTATTTCCGCGCGCAGTGGACAAGAAGCGGCAGCAGCACCTGAGACGATGAGTACTCAAATTCCTAAAATCTATGAATGAAGTAAGTATGCCGTCAAGCCCAGTGAATATTAAAAGCTACCGCTGCAGGGAGCTTGTTTTTTTTCTTCTTCTCATAACAAAACAGTCTCTTCCATTAGAGGCTTTTACGGCGAACACATTTCAGATGGTGAAAATCTAGCAACGACACAAAAAAGTGTCCTGATTGCATTTAGAACACTTCGTTACACCGCCTTGGTCGCACTGAAGAAGTCAACACCTCGCGCCTACACAATGATTGAGACAGCAAAACGCCCGTTTTATTGTTTGGGCTTTAATGTGTGCTGTGGGGAAACGAGAGAGAGAGAGATAGAGCGAGGGAGTGGAAAGGGAAAACGAGCCGCTCGCAACATTTCAATTTCATTTTTATACGTCCAACGCGCGTTTCACTTCATCTTTTCTGTTTCTTTCGCCTTGACTTCATTTGATTTCCTTTGTCTCGCGTAACGGTTCACTTGGAAAGTGAATATTTTTTTACATAGTTCTTTCCAAACCCAACCATGCCCGTATATTCTGCTCTACGTAAATACAATATTACGTGGTTCGTACGTTTGACCTGTCAGCGGTGTCAAAAACCATACTCTCACTCTCTCACTCCTACTCTAGCTCTCCCTCATTCCTCCTCCCGCTCTCCATCATCAAGTGTTTCGAATTGATATGTTCGTAGTTGCTTTTGCTTTTTGTTTTTCTTTTTGTTCTCTCGGCCTACGTTCGTCCTACTGTGGATAGTTCGTTGGCTTGGCTTGATTAGGGCGTATCAAATGTCAACTCAATGCATATTACGGAAACACACAAAACCGGAAATTGAACCATAAAACTCGCATAAACTGATTGTTTGCTGGTCGGTTCGTGGGAGGAGGAGGAGGAGAAGCAAAGAAAAATAATTCGGAAAAAAAAAATTTAATGAAAAATCACAAAAACCGAAAAATGAGGAAATGAGGCAGGAAACTGCGAGCAAACAATGAGCCAATGATAGACTGAAATTGCATTTATTTAGCACAGTTAGTGATTGGAGCACTGATGGGGGTTACCTAATGGAGTTGCTTAATTGCACTCTATTATTATGCTCATCAGCAGCAGTACGATAGAAAACTTACAGTTGCAGGGATATCACTTACGATGGTTCGTCAGGTGAGTTCTTTTATTGTTACTCATCTTCCGCGAGCCTCTGAGGGTATCAGGTGTCCACTTAGCTCGACTTAGTGGCCAATTTGCCATGGAGTCATACGGTTAACGCTATCTTCTCGAAGCGACCTGTTGCGGGGGACTCTGCGAAGAGTACCCAAGTGGTTTAACTGCTTTGTGTCAATTCAAATAGATTGGAACCTCTAAATTTTCACTAAAAGATAAAAAATTCCGACAAGAAAGCCAGCAACTCTGAAAGGCTTTACGTAAGCCTTGAAGTAGGTAGATACGAAAAGGCCTCCATCACTCTCTGTAAAAGTTATAAACCTATTGGTACTCTTTAGAAGTGGGGCTTAAGTTTTAACTGGCTTTATGCGGCCTGTTCTTGGATCAAAATTCTGTGTGAGCGATGAGTCCATGTCGTGCACTCAAAACCACGCCAAATGTGGGCTTAAATATGATTCTAAACATTTGACAACTGTACTTCATGGGTAAACAGACTTCAGCATTGCCGACTCTTCATCTGAAGTAGTTAAATCTATAAGGTAATCAACGCTTTGAACACTCGTAAGTCTTTGGAAGGTACAATTTCGTACCTGTTAATACAAATCCTTGCTTCTCAACTCGACACTCCAGCTTTATTGAGATATTATTGAGATATATGGTATATGGTTTGATCTAATCTCGTTGGATGAGTTGGCGGCGATGTTCGCTCAAAAACCGCACTCCTTGAGCTTTTCTTCGATCTTTGCCGTGAATTTCAGGTCATATTTCAGCTCTGGCTGCAGTTTAACATTGCGCTTAATAGACTATTTTTTTTGGATTCCACACAGTGCGACAGGGACATAGAGGAAAGCTGCTAACAAAAGAATTTACTTGCAAGATCTAGACTAACTTAATAGGAATCTTCTCAAGACACAGCTTTATAGAACGACATGTAGCAAGGTTGGAGTTCCTTAAAGGAGTTGCTGCAGAAGCTTCAAGACCAACGAGAAAGACGAAACGGACTCTCATCACTTTTGCTACTACCCTGTATTGAGCAAATATGTGAGATTTACCCTTACCCATGGTATGTCTAACAGACGTCAGGTCTGATTTAAATGGAAAAAATATTCTCACCAATGTGAGTAAAAAGGCTGTCGTGGAACTCACAATCAGTTAAAAAAATGGTTAAGGCAGTGCCGAAAAGGCTGAGTTCAAAAAAACTCATATAAAACTCAATACTTTTTCGAAACCAATTTCCACTAAGGCAGAGATCTTACCTCCCAATGGAAAGCAGACTGATGCAGTTAAAGAAAATCTTAATGACGAGAAGTGGAGCAGGAAAGGATAAATATATGTTCCCTACAAAGAAGGCCCTATAAATGCCAGTATTGAAGAGCATTAGAGCTGTAGAAATAGAAAAAGCGCTATCGTCCTTGTAAGAATCAAATCCTGCACGACATTTAGGACTAAAGATATTTAGTGACCTTTAGTAGATCTTAAATAGAATAGAGGATAATACTCTTCCTCTCTGCATAATTTCACGGAGAGCTAATTCCGATGGTGTCGTTAGAATATTTGGGATCTGTCGGAAGTTGCACTTCAAAGAATGTCAGTGATATTTGCCTCTAAAAAATTGATTTTCAGGCAGCACCTTGTGACAAATATAGTCAAGATGGTACTAAGAAGGTCACTCTCTGAAAAGATAGGACATGTAAAGTGTGATTTCAAAGTTTTCTACTTTTTTAAAGAAAAAAATACAGAAAATTCAAATATAATGGGGAACGTTTATTATCATTCGAAAGAACATTTTTGGCATTTGAAGTTAATCTCTTTCAAATGTTGGCCGCGGCTACGTCTCAGATGGTCCCGCATTTGGGTCCAATTTCTGATGACTCGTTCGAGCATTTCAACTAGTAACTGGAGAACGACACGCGTGATGTTTTGCTCAAAGGCCTGAATCGAAGCGGAATAGTCCGCATAGACTTTGAACTTTACATATCCTCACAGGAAATAGCCTAAAGAAGTGATATCACACGATCTTGGTGGCCATTCGACCGGCCCAGAACTTGAAATTATCTGCTCACCGAAGTGTTCTCTCAATAAATCCGTTGATTTATACGATGTGGAGTGTGGGAAGTGGCGCCGTCTTGTTGCAACCAAATGCCGCGGAGATCACGAACTTCAATTTCGGGCATCAAATAATCGGTTATCATGGCCATTAACGGTTACGTTCTCACCGGCATCATTTTTGAAGAAATATGGACCAATGATTGCACCGGCCCACAAACCACACCAAACCGTTGTTTTTTCTGGATGTAATGGCAACTCTTGAATCTCTTCAGGTTACTCTTCATCCCAAATGCGGCAACTTTGCTTGTTTACATACCCATTGAGACAGAAATAGGCCTCATCGCTTAACAAATATTTAGCTCGAAAGCGTCGAATCTTCTTCGAACTTTTCAAGAGTCCATAGAACGAATCGATGTCGCTTGGGAAGGTCGAGCGGCTTCAGTTCTTGCGCAAGCCGTATTTTGTACGCTCTCAATTTAAGATCTCGACATAAAATGCGCCAGGGCATTCCATACGTCAGTCCGAGATGCTACGAACGGCGCCGAATCGACTATCCACGGTCTTCGTATACACTCTCAGCTACGGTCGCTATATTTTCTTCACTGCGTGCTGGACGTGGTCTATTCGGTTGAAGATTATCCAATAATGAATGCTGGGCCACAAGATGGGTGATGTTGTAGCGTATGGTACGCTCAATAGGCCAATTATGTTGACCATAAGTTGAGTGAAGCGCGCGAAACACATTATTTACAGACCGTGGAGTTTTCGTAGTAAATTTGAATGATTTATAAACGTTGTTCCGTCGTAAGTCCTTCCATGATGAACTGCCACTGACAATACTGAACAAAAATAACATGACAGCTAGGCACGACTCACGCGTGATCTGTCAAAAAAAGGCTATTGAAAGAAGTACTTCTACTTGGATCACCTTATGTGTCATGGAATCTGATATTAATAAACTCCGGAGGTGATAAAAGTTAAGGTAAAAAGTAGAAAAAGAAACGTCCGAGTACTCTTTAGTGCTAGCAAATGCAGTTCATATAAAATAGAAATTTTTGCCTTTACTTCCCTCTCATTTTACCACACCTGGGTGGGTTTGAGTTTTCCGCAAATATGTTTTCCTCAATTTCACCACTTTTGAATTTCACAAACAAAAAGTTGAACTTTTCAAATTAAATTTTCTGTTTAAGTTTAACTTGAACGATGTAGTTGTGCTGTGCACTTCCACCTGCCATCAGCATAGCGTGTCATTGTATAAATTTTGTATGTATGTATGTATGTATGCGTATAATGAAGTTCCATAGTTAAGTACTTTCGTATTTTTAACCTCAAAAAAGGCAACACTAATCACATTAATTTACGTAACTGCTTTTTAAAATGTCCACATGCTATTTCCTGAAAACTTCACCAAATGGCAAACTTAATTTGGCTTTCTAGCATGCTCTCCTTCTCTCTTCTCCTCTCTCTCCCTCTCTCTCACACTCACTGCCTGACATTTGCGTCCTTGGCTTGCCGTGTAGCGCCATTTGGCCACAATTAGTTGTTTCTATTTGTATTTTTCTTGGTATTTTTGTGTGGGCAAGAGCAAGTCAAGAGTGGTGTCGTGTTGCCGAAATGATTTCAATAAAGAGTGTAAGATAAAGCGGCGTACTAAGAGGAAGTGGAATTCGGTTTTTTTGGGGGCCTGAAAAATTGTTGGGCGCTTTTTGCAATTTTCGAAAATTTTGTACACATTTTTCAATAGTTCCTAAATCTAAGTCAAGTGACGTTCTCAAATTTATGTGTAAAGCTATAGCATGACCAATAATGGTCTGCTCGTCACCTTATAAACAGAAAAAACTGTAATTTCTTTCAATGTTTTTGACCCTTTAAAATTGGGCCGCAAAATATTCGCCCACAATGGGACACTGTTATAAATTTAAAGACAAAAAAATAACCTTTCACCTTTTACCTTTGTGTCACCGCAGATGGAGTGATGACAAAAAGAGCAACAATAAATCCTAAAGAATAATAGAGATGTATTTGGCAAGTGAGTGATGAGGGCGAGTTTATTTTATGCGCCATACTGTGCTGGAATAAAAAAATGAAAACATAAACCTTTTGGAAAAAAATTATTTTAATATCAAAGGATTCAAGTTACATGATATAAAATATTTAATATAATTTACAGAAAATTTAAATAAATAATTAATTAATAAATCAATTAAAATAAAAACAAAATAAAATAAAATAAAATAAAATAAAATAAAATAAATTTAAATAAAATAAAATAAAAATTAATTTAATTGAAATAAATTAAAATATAAAATAAAAAAAATAAAATCAAATAAAATAAAAAATAAAGTAAAATAAAATAAAATAAAATAAAATAAAGTAATATAAAATAATACAAAATAACAAAAAACTAAAAAAAAATAAAAAATAATAAAAAATAACAAAAAAAATAAAGTAAATTTAAAAAAATAAAAAATAAGAAATAAAAAATAAAAAAAATTTATAAAAAAATAAAATAAAATAACAAAATAAAAAAAAATTAAAAAATTAAAAATAAAATTATATAAAATTAAAAAATGAATAAAATAAAATAAAATAAAATAAAGTAATATAAAATAATATAAAATAACAAAAAACTAAAAAAATAAAATAAAAATAAAGTAAATTTAAAAACATAAAAAATAAAAAATAAAAAAAATTTATAAAAAATAAAATAAAATAACAAAATAAAAAAAAAATGAAAAAAATAAAAAAATAAAATAAAAATAAATAATATAAAATTGAAAAATGAAATAAAATAAAATAAATTAAACAAAAAAATAATAAAAATAAAATAAATAACAAAATAATGTAAAATTAAATAAAATTAAATAAAATAATATTAAAATGAAACAAAATAAAGCAAGAAGAAAAATATTGAATTAAATTAGTAAGCTAATAATATAATAGAATAAAATATAAGAATAAAAATAAATCAAATTATTGAATCCATTTGAAAAAAATAGAATTAAAATATATATATATATATATATATATATATATATATATATATATATATATATATATATATATATATATATATATATATATATATAAACAAAAAACAGAAAAACTAAAAACAAAATTAAAACCAATAAATAAAATAAAATAAAATAAAATTTAAAATAAAATAAAATAATAAAAAATCTTTAATTAAATAAAAAAATAATAATAAAAAATAAAATAAAATAAAATAATAAAATAATATAAAATAATTAAAAAATTAAAAAAAAATTAAACAAACTACATAAAAAAGTGATAAAAAAATAAAATAAATATAACTAAAATACAGTGATTAGAATAAGATAAAAAATAAAATAAGAAAAGTAAAAAAAGAATACTAAGTTAGAATAAGAAGAAGAGAGAACAAATGTTCTTCTCAGGCCAAAACCTTCGCAAATCATATATCGATATTTTTACAAAACAAATTCTAAAATGTAAAATTCAATAATATAAAGTAAGATAGAATAAATTAAAAGCTTAAAATGAAATAAATCACAGAAATGAAGCAAAAACAAAAATCGAATATAAAATAATAAAAAACGAAATACAATAAAATTTGCAATTTTTTGCCTATATAGGTCGGTATGCAGCTCTAACGTAAACCAAAAACTCCATATAAAAAAGTGAAAAAAAACTTGCATTAAAATTTTTTTTTACAAACAGTACACACCTCGAACGAAAAATACTCCATTTTCTCTACTGCCTACGAGGTGTGTTCAAGGGAAAAGGTGAATATTGTTTTTTTTTTTTTTTTTTTTTTGGAAAATTACTGATTTATTCATCAAAATCCATTTTGTCCCCTTCAAAGTAATCCCCCTCGGATATAATACACTTGTGCCAACGCTTTTTTAAATGCGCTCTTCAGTATGACCATCGCATCTTTCTGCGATTCTGACTTGATCTCATCAGCTGTGGCAAAACGCTTTCCTTTCATTGGTTTCTTTAGTTTTGGGAATAGAAAAAAGTCGCAAGGAGCCAAATCTGATGAATACGGTGGTTGAGGCATGATTATGGTTTTGTTTTTTTGGCCAAAAAGTCACGAATAAGCATTGATGAGTGAGCTGGTTGGTGCATTATCGTGATGCAGAATCCACGACTTGTTTTTCCACATTTCCCATCGTTTGAGCCGTATTGCTTCACGCAGTATTCCTTATTAACTGTACGATCCTTTTCGGCAGGATCTCATGATGCGCCGCACCATCCATTGTAATTAAAGAAAACAGTGAGCAAAACCTTTTCCTTTTCCTTTGAACACACCTCGTATTGGGCGGTATCTCAGCTATAACTTGACGAATGTTGACTTTCAAGTGCCCAAGAGTTAAAGCTTTATCCGCATAAACAAGGCATTTCGCATAGCCCCACAAAAGAAGTCAAATTGCATTATCTCGGTAGCCAATTGACATCGCCAAGACGAGAGATTACGCAGTCGGGAAATGTCACTCGCAATACAGCACCCATATTCGCTCGTGCTGTATGGCATGTGGAACCATTTTGTTTGTACCATATATATTCGTGAAGTCGTTTTCTTCAATTGCAGGCCAACAAAAGTCGGTTATCACACGACCATAACGCTCTGTTGGTCACAGTCCACTGCTTGTTATTCAAGCACTCAATCGACGTAACAAACGGCGTTGTGAATGGCCATTTTGATTCAGTTGTTGCGCGAGATGAATTTTGCCTGGATGTAGGTGTAGGTCTAAGTGAAAAATACGCCATAATGTAGCGTGAGAAAGTCGCTGCTTTTGAGAACGTCGAGAAATAGACGCATTCGGGTCTTTGACCACACTTTCACTTACAGCAGCGGTATTTGAGGTGGAATGCGCCGTTTGATGATGCACAGGTTTTCTAATATCTGCAACCGATCCAGTCTCTTCAAATTTCTTTAAAAAGTTATCAATTGTTTGAGTAGTTGGACGATTATGTTGCATCAAGATCTCCTCATAGAAGCATCGAAAATATTTTTTACTATTTTTCGGTGCATTTTCATTACACCGACCGGATCTCTCCATCTTCATTACAGCTCTCTTTTCCTGCCTTCATTCTCGCAACAACCATTTTGTCAGTACCTTCTCTACCTGCTCTAATCGCATTAAATATAAAAACTAAAACAACTAAAACAACAACTAGAACAAATTCTCATACCACAGTTGTTGTCAAACATTTTCTATTACCAAAAGTTATGTTGTCACTTGTGCATATTTTGTGTGCGAGTATGCATGTGTGTGTGTGTGTGTGTCGTACTTCCTTACCCGCAACACGCACGCAAAACTTCGTCTTTGCCAAAAAACGTCGAGAACAATAACGACAGCAAACTCTTGTCGCCGATTGTGCATAGTTAAAAACATTAAACAACCACAAAAACAACAATAACAACAACAATAAAATAAAATAAAAAACAACAACAACTAGAGCAACGTTGACATCTTCGCACATAATTGCATTAGTGTTAGTATGAGACAAGTTGTTGGCACATTTAGAAGTCTTCAAGCCACCATACACCGTACCATTTACTTCTTTCCTTCTCCCTTCTCGTTGCACTTTTCCTTCTCGCTGCTCTTTTCCTCGTTTCTTTGTCGATTTGTCCTTAAGTTACGCCTGACACAGTCTAATGGTCGACCTAGAAGCGCTTATGGACGTCTAAATCTATGTTGAGGTATCAACAAACTACAACAACAAATACAACTGAGGTGAAAAACGAGGGCTCTGTTAAAATCATCACTAACAATCTTGTTAAAAGGTTTTATACTCCTTACTTGTGGAGCAGAAGCATGCAGGTGGAGCTAAGTATCGTCTCTGTTTGGTGGGTAATTGCGTTGGGTTTCATATAAGCTACGTTAGATTAGACTTGGTTGGGTGGGTGTAAGCTGCGCCCTTACTAGACAGTATAATTAAGCTATCCTTCGGGATCTTTCGAAGCATCTTCGCCACAATAAATTTCTGTTATTCCTGTCAAGTGTTTGAAATAAAATAAAATATTATAAAATGAAATCAAGGATGATCCAAGTAGAGGTACTTTTTCCAAAATCCTTCTTTTGACAGATCAGGCGTGAGTCGTGTCAAGCTGTCATGTTATATTTGTTCAGTATTGTTTGGCATTTCATCATGGAGAGACCTACGCCCGGAACAATGTTTACCAAATCATTCGACTTTATTACGAAAATTCACGTTCTGGAAGGCATGTGTTTCGCGCGCTTCGCTCAACTTATGGTCAATGGTAATCGGCCTACTGAGTGTACTATTCGCAACACCATAACCCATCTTAAGACCCAGCATTCTTTATTGACTAATATTCGACCGCAAAGACCACGTCCAGCACGCAGTGAAGAAAACATAACGGCCGTAGCTGACAGTGTACACGAAGACAGACCGTGGAGAGTGGAATCAGCGCCGTTCTTAGCAACTCGAACTGACGTATGGAACGACTTGGTGCATTTTACGTCGGGACCTTCAATTGAAAGCGTACAAAATACAGCTTATGCAAGAACTGAAGCTGCTCGACCTTCCCCAGCGACAACGCTTCGCTCTATAGGCTCTTGTAAAGTTCCAAGAAGATCAGACGTTTTCGAGCCAAATTTTGTTCAGCGATGAGGCCCATTTTTGGCTCAATGAGTATGTAAACAAGCTAAATTGCCGCATTTGAGACAAAGATCAACCTGAAGACATCGAAGAGCTGGCATTTCATACAGAAAAAACAACGGTTTGATGTGGGTTGTGGGCCGGTGGAATCATTGGTCCATATTTCTTCAAAAATGATGCCGGTGAGAACGTAACCGCCAATGGTGACCGTTATCGCGCTATGATAGCCGACTATTTCATGCCTGAAATTGAAGCCGAATTGTCGTGATCTCCGCGACATTTGGTTTCAACAAGACGGCGCTACTTCCCACACATCGCACCAATCAATGAATTTATTGAGAGAACACTTCGGTGAGCAGATAATTTCACGTTTTGGACCGGTCGATTGGCCACCAAGATCGTGGGATATCACACCGTTAGACTTTTGACATTTTTCTCTGGGGATATGTAAAATCTAAAGTCTATGCGGACAATCCCGCTTCGATTCAGGCCTTGGAGCAAAACATCACGTGTGTCATTCGCCAGTTACCAGTCGAAATGCTGGAACGAGTCATCGAAAATTGGATTCAATGGATGAGCCATCTAAGACGTATCCCCGGCAAACATTTGAAAGAGATAATCATCAAGAAATAAATCTTAAAGAATGTTCTTTCTGTGTTTTTTTCTTTGAAAAAAAGTGGGAAGCCTCGAAATGGATCACCTGATATATGAAATACATTTGCTAGCACTAAAGAGTACTCAGATCATTGGTTTTCTACGTTTTAGCTTTATTTTTATCATCCCCGGAGAGTATTAATATAAGATACCATGGCATACCTTCTAGATCTAATCTGAGCTATAGGACCGTACATTCCTGCCTAAAATAATAGTTAGCCTGTGAGTGAGGGAGAAGGTTCAAAATTATGCACAGAAACACATGTGAAGCTTCACAAGAGCGCACCTTGGCTGCAGTTCGGGGGTGGGGCCACTTACTGCACTTGCGGATGACCAGGGCATTCTATCTTCTGCAAATATGCCAACACATATCGAGTATTAGAAAAGATATCTTACATCTAAACCAATAAAATAGGTAGATATGGTATCTCTCCAAACCCTGATCTTGTAAGATAGATGAAAATTACTCATTTGACCAACCTTAACTTAGACGTAACACTGCCTTCTAACCTGAGCTATCACCTTGGTGCAGTGTTTAAAGAAAATCTTAGCTGGAGGAAACATATTGAACGTGGAGCCGGGAAAAGGCTACGAGATTCTGCAGAAGGGCAATGACTCAAAAGGCTACGAGATCCTTTGGAAGAGCAATGACTCAAAATGATGATGTATTAGCTCTATACAAGCCTCGCCAGAGCCAGAGAAACTACAGAAGAATTGCCTTATTGAACCTTTCGAACGTTACAGGTTTCGGGTTAAAAGACCAATTTGACCTTCTGCTAGGTATAGTAAAGAGTAGACCGTGGGAAGGGCCATCGACAACAGTACCTAAGGTGGAACTTATAACGACACTGATGAGTTAAAATGCGGAAAGTGTGGGATTCTTCTATGATAACGTTAGGTTAAGTTGAACTCCTCTCACTTAGACGATACTGGGTTCATAGTATTACCACTTATACTACATACATACAACCAAATCTGTACTTCTATACTTAAAAACCTTTGTTGCTCTCTTTATAAATTGTAGTAGTTATTTTCCCTCTTCGCTGATTGAAGGTACTAACTGAAGCCTACGGAGGATTTATTGTCCTCTGACCTGATTTGAAACTGCAAAGGACAATGCTCCGTAGAAAGTCCTTTTAGCAGCATGGTGTTTGATCTCTTTTCCGCATGTAAAAGCTTTGTAAGTTTCGCCTCGTATGTTTTTCCTATAGCTTTTGCGATTCCGCAACAATCTTCTTGTTCCTGAAGTATGTCCATCTTCTTGAGCGTACCCCATCTCTCTGATTGAGACTGGTAGGCCCATGGTTGTGGCCTGTACTAACAGTATACTCTCTTTAGCCAACAGTTCATTCGCTATTTGATTGTTTTCGATACCCATATGAGATGGCATCCAGTGAGAACCTTTCCCTTCTCAGCCAGTCTTTTTCTCGTGTCCTGACATACCACGGCCAACTTTGTGTTTTAGAAAAGTAAGACCTCAAAGGACGCTTGGTTATCTATGTATTATCCTTCAATGTAGGACCGCTCCGTGCAATAGCTCTGATGGAAAAGATAATCAATTTTCCATTAAAATTAAATTTCTCATAAAATTTCTTATAGTTGATTGCTTTCAAAAAGTATGCTTTCACCACACATGCATACGCATACATATACATTTACTTCCCACAATTGCTCATTTACAAAAGTAATTACGTCAAATGTGCACGCACATACCCCATACATACATACGTATATGTATATATATGCATTTACTGCTCCTTCCATCTCTGAATTGTCTAATTTAATTAAAATTTAGAAACACCGCCATTCTTCTATACGTACTGACAAACATATATACAATATATACATATACATAGGAATATACACTGCATGTGTGTGTATACGAAAACCCTACCGCATTCTTATCCTCAGATATGTATAAATATTTTCATTAAAAGTTTTCAATGGTGAAAATTTTACCACAATAACTGAACTGAACCACACTGAAAAAAGAGAAGGAAATATTATATTGAGAAAGTGATAAGTGAAGTGCTAGAGAAAGTATTTACTATTTACATATGTATGTGTGTGTAATAATGTTTAAAGCTGAGTAAAAATAATAGCATTTGGCAAATAAATGCATGGGAAAATATTGAATTAATTACTAATAATAGGAACAAGTAGAGGGAATGATACGTTAATAAAACTATTAAAAAAAAGTCATTAATATAAAGGGTGTTTTTTTATAGAGGTATAGAACTTTAAGTTGGCATTACTTTTCAAGATGGCGACCGATTTAACAGCTTTCAAGTGATTTATTCTCAGTTTGGTTTGGCAATTCATCATGAATAGACTCACGCCTGAACAGCGCTTGCAAATAGTGCAATTTTATTTCGAAAATAATGGTTCTGTTTTTTTTTGTTTTTTTTTTTTTGTTTAGCGATGAAGCGCACTTCTGGTTGAATGGCTACGTCAACAAACAAAACTGCCGCATTTGGAGTGAAGGTAATCCTCAAGTGTATGTTGAAACACCGTTACATCCAGAAAAACTGACTGTTTGGTGCGCTTTATGGGCTGGTGCGTACTTTTTCAAAAACGATGGTGGCCAGAACGTTACAGTCAATGGTGATCGGTATAGAGCCATGATTACTAACTTTTTCATTCCTGAATTGAATAACCATGATGTGCAGGAGATGTGGTTTCAACAAGACGGCGCAACATGTCACACAGCTCGTGCCACAATAGATTTATTGAAAGACACGTTTGGTGACCGCCCAATTTCACGTTATGGACCTGTGAATTGGCCTCCAAGATCTTGTGATTTAACACCGCTAGACTACTTTCTGTGGGGCCATGTAAAGTCATTGGTCTATGCGGATAAGCCACAAACGCTTGACCATTTGGAAGACAACATTCGCCGTGTTATTGCCGATATACGGCCACAAATGTTGGAAAAAGTCATCGAAAATTGGACGTCCAGATTGGACTACATCCGCGCCAGCCGTGGCGGTCATATGCCAGAAATCATATTTAAAATGTAATGCCACAAGATTATCTTTCGGATAAATAAAATTCATGTTAATGGAATAATCCATCGTTGTTTTATTGCAACATAAAGTTTTATACCTCTATAAAAAACACCCTTTGTAAAAAAAATTAAAATAAAATAAAATAAAAAAATAAAAAATAAAATAAAATAAAAAATGAAATAAAATATAATATATAAGAGATAAATAAATAAAAAAATAAAATAAAATAAGATAAATAAAATATAAAATAAATTAAATTAAAAATAAATAAAATTTATAAAAAATAAAAATAAATAAAAATAAATAAAAATATAAAAACAATACAAATTAAAAAAATATATAATAAAATAAAATAAATAAAAAATTAAACTTAATAAAAAATAAAAATAAAATGAAATAAAAAAAATAAAAATAAAATAAAATATAATATATAAAAAATAAAAATAAAAAAATAAAAGAAAATAATATAAATAAATAAATAAAAATAAAATAAATTCAAATAAAATAAAATAAAAATAAAAAAATAAAAATAAAATAAAATTAAAATTAAAAATAAAATAAAATATAAAAATAAAAAATAAAAATAAAAATTAAAATTAAATAATATACAATTCATAAGAAATTAAAATAAAATATTATAATAATATAAAAAATTTTATTAAATAAATAAAAATAAATAAAAAATTAAATTAAATTAAATTAAAAAATAAAATAAAAGAATTAAAATAAAATAAATTAAATAAAAAAATAAACTAAATAAAAAATTAAAATAAAATAAAATAAAAAAATAAAAAATAAAATAAAATATAATATTTAAAAAATTAAAATAAAAAAATAAAATAAATATATTAAATAGAAAAAAATTTAAAATTAAAATAAAATAAATTAAAAAAATTAAAAAAAAAGTTAAATATAATAAATAAAAAATTAAAATAAAAAAAATAAAAATACAATATTTAAATGAAATAATATAAAATAAAATAAAATATATAACAATTAAAAATAAATTAAATAAAAAAATAAATAAAAAAAAATTTTTAATTAAAAAAAGATAAAATAAAATAAAATAAATAAAAAATAACATAAAATAATATAAACTTCAATTAAATTAAAAGAAATTAAATTAAACTAATTTAAATTAATTAAGTTAAAGTAAATTAAATTATATTCGATTAAATTAAACTAATTTAAATAAAATAAAATAAAATAAAATAAAATAAATAATATAAAATAAATTAAATAAAACAAAATAAGATAAAGTAAAAAAGAATAATACGTTAAAATAAGAAGAAGCGAGGACATATTTTCTTCTCAGGCCAAAAACTTCGAAAATCACATGTCGATATCTGTACGAAGAATGAATATATTTTTAAATAAATACTATCATACAAATTGAGGTAAAATAAATTAAAAACATAAATTAAAAGAAAGCCACTCCAAAAGAGTGGAGGTCTTCCTCTTCCTCTGCTTCCGCCAGCGTAGCCGCTCTTTCTTGATTCGCTGAATTATGTCAATATCGTCGTATAGCTCGTACAGCTCATCGTTCCATCGTCTGCGGTATTTGTCGTTGCCAACGCGCAAAGGATCATAAATCTAACGCAAAACTTTTCTCTCGAAAACTCCTAAAGACGACTCATCGGCTATCGACATCGTCCAGGCTTCCGCACCGTATGTCAGGACGTGAATGATGAGCGACTTGTAGAGTTTGATTTTGGTTTGTCGAGAGAGGACTTTAATTTTCAATTGACTACTCAATATCATCGGCAGACGGCAACAATTGCGTACTATTGTAGAAGATTGTTACTGATCTATTCAGTTCTGCAGCTCGTATTATTTTCTCCAGCATTAAATTGAAGAATTCACACGATGAAAAGTTACACTGTCTGAAACCTTCTTTGGTATCAAATGGCTTGGAGAGGTACTTCCCAATTCTGAATGCGCTTCTGGTATTGGTGGATTTGGTAGATCTAAGGCTACACTGATAAGGTCCGATCAGTTTGTTGACGTTGGGCTTTAGTCTTTCACATAATACGCTCGATGGGACCTTATATGTCATAGTAAGGAGACTTATTCTTCATAATTGGCGCAGAACGCGTGATCTCCCTTTTTTTTGGATTGTGCAGAGCACGCAATAAAATAAACTACTGCATATAATTAAGGAAGCAAAGTAGAGAGCTCTGAGTAGCCTTTAATCGCCAATAGAGAGTTCAATATTTTTAACATTTTCCAGAACGCAGTGAAGATAATATAGCGGCCGTAGCTGAGAGTGTACAGTTCGCAGCAACTTGGACTGACGTATGGAACAACTTTTCGCATTTTACGTCGAGATCTTAAATTGAAAGCGTACAAAATACAGCTTGTGCAAGAACTGAAGCCGCTCGACATTCCCAAACGACATCGCTTCGCTCTATGGGCTTCTGAAAAGTTCTGAGCAGATTTGACGTTTTCGAGCAAAATTTTGTTCAGCGATGAGGCCCATTTCTGGATTCATGTGTATGTAAACAACAAAAAATTGCCGCATATGGGACGAAGAGCAACCTGAAGAGATTCAAAAGCTGCCATTTCATCCAGAAAAAACAACGGTTTGGTGGGGTTTGTGGGCTGGTGGAGTAATCGGTCCATATTCCTCCAAAAATGATGCCGGTGAGAAAGTAACCGTCAATGGCGACCGTTATCGCGCCATGATAACCGACTATTTGATGCCAGAAGTTGAAGTTCGTGATCTCAGCAACATTTGCTTTCAACAAGATGGCGCCACATCCCACACATCGTATCAACCAATGGATTTATTGAGAGAACACTTCGGTGAGCAGATAATTCCGCGTTTTAGTCCGGTCGATTGGCCACCAAGATCGTGTGATATCACACCGTTACACTATTTCCTGTGAGGATATGTAAAGTCTAAAGTCTATGCGGACAATGCCTCTTCGATACAGGCCTTGGAGGAAAACATCACGCGTGTCATTCGCCACTTATCAGTCTCGAACGCTCGAACGAGTCATCGAAAAGTGGACTCAATGGATGGACCATCTGAGGCGTAGGAGCGGCCAACATTTCAAAGAGATAAAATTAAAAAAATAAAAACAATAATAAACATTCCCCATTAAATTTAAATTTTCTGTAGTTTTTTTTATTTTATTTTGAATAGTTAGGAACCTCGAAAGGGATCACCCGTTATATGGAACTTAAAAATTAAAATAAAGCAATTAAAAGCCTGATAAAATTAAATTCAATTAAACAAATATATAAACTAAATAAAATTAAACAAAATGAATTTAATAAATAATAACAAATAAAACAACAACAAAAAATATAATTTTATTTAATTAAATAAAATTGCACAAAAATAAATAAAAGAAAATAAATTTACCTGAAATTAAATTAAATTAATGGAAAATATACAAAAAATAATAAAATAATATAATTTAATATGAAATAGTATGAAAATTAAAATTAAATAATGAAAAATAAAAAAAGTGCTTATTACTTAATTATATTGAACTTTAAATGCCAAACAAATGAAATGAAAACATAAAAAAAAACAATAATAATTTATCGCGCTCATTTACTTGTGAGCAAACAGCCAAAAGGGTAAACACATTTCCAGCAACATGATATATGTATGCATTCCATTGTTGCCGCGTACGTATATGTATGTGCATATTTTCACAGAACATTAAGCACGTTGACACCAGTGAATGCACATAATTACACAAAGACCTAGAGCGGGAATGTGCGCGCCGATGATGATGATGGTGATCATGATGAGCGAGTGAGTAGGTGCACACAATTGTATGTCAATATATATACAATACAATGGAAATATATATGTATATATATACAAACAAATTTGTGTGTATGTGTGTGACAACAAACATGTCAGTGTCATAAGCGGAATTGTTGCTACCGGAAGCGACAGTTGTGACATTAGGTAGATGATGTGATAGTGCGGTGAGTGGCGATGTTCGTCGCTTGGCAGCGTCAGCAACAGTAGATATAAGTGCAACAACAACAACAACAACTAAAAAGTCTGTGTTTCTATAAAAAAATAGGAGTGAATGGTACAACAGTAGCAGTGAGCAAGTGTAACTTTTTTTTTTTTTTTTTTTTTTTAGCATACATTCAGGCGCGCTCACAGGCAATTGTGTGTTTCCCTAAGGGTATAGAGTCACTTACGCGCTGCACGATAGCAGCAAATTTACGTGTAATTTGTGTGCGTTTGGAAACATTTCCCATGTTTTTTTTTGCTTAAAATTTATCTCCCCCCAAAAAAGCATAGCACAGTTTTAGGCGCACACAAATTTAAAGTAGGAAATTCTAAAGCGTACGCCTTGCTACGCTTTTTTTTCCTTCAACAAATTTAATTACAGTCGGCATTTGAATGCAATAAATTTTCGGTTGAGCCAAAATATCTAATAGAATAACATAGAAAAGGCTGCAACGCCTAAAAGCATGCAATGGAATTTGAAGAAGGAGAAGAAGAAGAAGAAAACGACAACTCACATATCAAGCAGAATGCAGTACAATGAAAAAGGTTGCTTTAAGAAAGCTAACAAGTCAAGCAGCAAATACTTTTAGCAGCACTTCCCGCTACTACCGCTTGCCAGCGAGTGCTCAATCTCAATCTTCACCTGCTGCAAGCGCCTATAATCACACCACACACCCGCTGAAAAACACACTTCAAGTCGCCTTCTCTAGTACTATTATCTACATTAAATACCACATTCTCGCCATTTTTACCGAAAACAACAACAACAACAGCCAACCACCAACAATGCTGCCACAAACTGCCGCTATGCCGCCACGTTTTCGTTGGAAATTAAAATATTCCAACATGCCAAGTCAAATTAAATTGCAATTTGTGGCTTAATTTATTTTACGCCTAGAGGTATGCTACGATAACACACACATACACAAACTCACATACATGCATTTATCGTAGTTGTACACACATAACCTACACATATATACGAGCATATTTGTTTGCCACGCTTGCTTGCCACATTTGTTTTTGTTTCCATACAAACTTACTCCCTCCACCAAGTTGCTTTATAAATATATTTATATAAAATACACACACACACACACATACATATACACATATGTATAATTTTTTTGTTATTTGCTGGTGAAAAACTTTAAATTTGCGTAGACAAGTTGCCTCGGCGTTGGCGGCACATTCCCTACAAGTTTTCAACGCCACTACACGCGCTACTTTAAGTTTTAGCACAGTTTTAGGTGGCTCACTTTAAATGATATGCTACTTGCTCACCAAGGCATACATTTAGGCGGCGAGTTTTTAGGTTAAACATGTGGCTACTTACTCAATTGTATCGAAATGGAAAATTGTTTTGTTTGTAGAAAGCATAGCTGGATTGCTAGTCTGTGTCTATTTGCTACGTTACCTGGACGTGTGATCCAAGCTTTAGGTAATATTAAGCTGTTATCTATTTATTTTAGCGCGCAAAAGTATGCTACGTTTAATTGTAATTTTCCACTAAAGAGTATTTGATGTCTAAATCGGCTTCTTTCACAGAGGAATAGCCTGAGTCTTCATACTGAGAACAAAAAACACTTATTTCCGATGGAAGAGTCATATCTAAAGCTTCTTTACTGACGGCAAAATGACCGGTTTTGCTCTTTATTCTTTGTGAAGCCAAAATGTGGTACTATCGGGCATTAAAAATTGTCACTACCGCCGGTGTTGAAGTGAACCGTGAACTACCCGAGTGATAGACTTTCGAAGTTGAACGTCTAAACCTCGTAAGAGTAAGCATGAGGCTGCGCAGGGTTATGTCCTCTCCCCACTGCTGTTTAATTTCTACATTTCGACAAATCTCTCTAGCACCGTCTCTTTGATCTAATACACCAAAGACTGTTCGATATTGGCGTCTGGCGAGGATATAGAAGACCTTTGGTCGAAAGTACACTGCTATTTCGTCGAATTTTCCCACCTGTTCAATGCATTAAAAACACTACGAAACCATAGGCCACCCTTTTCACCAACTGGACGAAGGAGTACCGGCTCGAACTCGATGAGAAGGTCGATGACGTAAAAATTCCGACGATAGACAACCCAAAGTTACTGGGAGTCACACTCAACAGCCACGCAATCCTTCACTTCGCTTACAACTACAATCGCCACTAAAGTACAGAGCCGCAAGAACATCTTAAAAGAAACGTTACTCGCAACTTACAAGGATATTGGCCGGCCGGTCGTAAACTACTCTGCACTAGTTGGGACGTCAGCAGGATAGCAAACCTCCTGCTGTCATCGGCATGCTAAGCACGCTAAGGTATGAGCAGAGGTCATGAAAAGTTTCTAGGGCTTTGACTGAGCCTTCTATACCAGGCATACAGGTATTTCGAGCCTATTCCAGAGGTTTAATGAGGAGCAGAGCTGAAATTTAGCAGGGATTACAGACAGTTTATATCATTCAGCCCAATCAGCTGCGATTTCAGGTGTCCACTCTATTGCCCGTGACAGGGGATTGGAATATTCCCCGCTTCAGTTTTCCCCTACAAGCAGCTGATTACTTGGTTTATCAAGAGGACCCATAATAATGGTGATGACATTGAAGGAGCTGACAAACCTCAACTTTGCATTTAGCTGAAGTCTTGATTATATATATATATATATATATATTTGGCGCTTTGTAAACGCTGAAGCGATTTTCGGCCGAGCTCCTCCTCCAATTTGTGGTTTTGCGTCTTGATGTTTTTACCAACAAATGTCTTGATTAGTAATTTGAAAAAAAAAACCGTTGAAAGATTATTTCAAATAATTTTCTTTCATAACTAAACTTTAATCCCAAGCTTCATAACGTGTAGGAATGCGATATTCTCGTATTTCATTTACTCCAGCTCCATTTTTTCGGGTTTTGATATTTTTAGATTGAAAATTCCTTTGTGAGCGACGCTCTCAGTTGGCATTAGCCGAGCGTTAAACGGATGTTTAGCTTCACACGCCGACAGATAACTGAATGTGTATGAAACCAGCTATGTATCACACTCTAACTGTAATATGAATTCCATATTCAAGTTCACCCAAGCAACATATATCTTTCTACTGTGCACAGTTACATCTATGACCTTCTCCTAATTTACTAAACCATCTGTCGTATAAAAGTAAAAAAAAGTTCAACGAAATCCACCGGCAGCAGACCAAATGGAAATTATAATATTTGAATGGACATACCGACAGTGAATGGTATCAAAAAAGCGTACTAACTTGAGAGATTTGTGAATTTGTGCTGATTTCAAATTTAATGGGAAATGTTTATAATAATTCGAAAGAACATTCTTTGGTATTTATTTTTTGAAGATTATCTCCTTCATGTGTTGGCCGCGGCTACATCGCAGATGGTCCATCCGTTGAGTCCAATTTTCGATGGCTTGTTCAAGCATTTCGACTGGTATCTGGCGAATGACACGCATGATGTTTTGCTCCAAAGCCTGACTCGAAACAAGATAGCCCGAATAGACTTAAGACTTTACACATCACCACAGGAAAAAGTCTAACGGTGTGATAACACACGATTTTGGTGGCCAATCGACCGGGCCAAAACTTGAAATTATCTGCTCACCGAAGTGTTCTCTCAATAACTCCATTGATTGGTGCGATATGTGGGAAATGGCGCCGTCTTGTTCAAACCAAATACCGTGGAGATCACGACCTTGAATTTCAGGCATCATATAGTTGGTTATCATGGCGCAATTACGGTCGCCATTGACGGTTACGTTCTTACCGGCAACATTTTTGGAGAAATATGGACTGATGATTCTACCGGCCTACAAATTACACCAAACCGTTGTTTTTTCTGGATGAAACGGAAGCTCTCGAATCTCTTCAGGTTGCCCTTCGTCTCAAATTCGGCAATTATGCTTGTTTACAAACGCATTGAATTAGAAACGAGCCTCATCGCTGAACAAAATTTGACTCGAAAACATCGGATCTTCTTGGAACTTTTCAGGAGCCCATAGAGCGAAGCAGTATCGCTTGAGAAGATCGAGCGGCTTCAGTTCTTGCACAAGCTGTATTTTGTACGCTTTCAATTTAAAGTCTCGACATAAAATGTGCCAAGTCGTTCCACTCGTCAGTTTGAATTGCTGCGAATGGCGCCGAATCGACTCTCCACGGTTTTCATGTACACTCTCAGAGCTACAGTCGCTATATTTTCTTCACTGCTTTCTGAACGTGGTATATTCGGTCGAATATTATCCAATAATGAATGATGGGTCTCAAGATGGGTGATGGTGTTGCGAATAGTACCACGCTCAGTAGGCCGACTATGTTGACCATAAGTTAAGCGAAGCGCACGAAACACATCCTTTACGAACGCGAATTTTCATAATAAAGTTGAATGATTTGTAAACGTTGTTCAGGCGTAAGTCTTTCCGTGATGAACTGCCAAACAATACTGAACAGAAATAATATGACAGCTTGACACGACTCACACGTGATCTGTTAAGGAAAGGCTATTGATAAAAGTAGCTCTATATGGATCATACATTATAATGTTTATAAACTTTGAATCGAATTTTAGCCCAGCTACTGTTGATTTTTTTCCAATAGATCGACAAATCTACAGTTTTTTCTAAGCCACCTGAGAACCGATGGTTGTTTTTTAGGAGCAGCTCTTTTATTACATCTCAAAAATACACTCGACGTAACGCCGTAATGAGAAAATTTAAATTTTTTTCAAAGAATTTTTAATAAATTTGGCCGGGATTCGAATCGGCTACTGCACACGGCTTTTTAACTCCTTGTTATGACTGATGCAACTATGACACTCTATTAACATTTGGCGATCACGTGAAGTCAGGTCCCGCTTTCCCTGATCATTTCAGCACAATGAAGACTTTTCTCTCTTTTTGCTTCCTCCGGCGGATATTGCAACCGGACAATTGTCACAAGAACGACTAGAAAGTATACCGCAATGACTCTCTCGAAAACCCATAGTTCCTACTAGTCGGATGTTCCATTGTCCCAGCCACTACACTATATGACAGAAGATGAAAGATGAGCGATGTGTAGAGCTGGGTTTTTGTTAGCGGAGAATGGAATTTTCTTTCCAATTCATTGCTAAAACTTTGTGGCGAAATTTATTCTGCGTTGAATTTCATGGCTGATATTGTTGTTAGTGTTAATACTGATTCCAAGGTGAACAAATATATCTACGACTTCAAGTCGGTACACTGACTTATTCAGTGATGACAGGTTATATTTTTGCCTGCCTACGTTCACTACCAAACCCATTTGTAAAGATTTAGAGGCAAGATTACTTTGAATCTCTTCTTCGATTCATAGGGAAGTACAAACCATCCTCGACGATAGAACCAAAGTGCGTCCCCTACAGGCTAAGGGTTCAAAAAATTACCCGCGATAAGGTATGCCTGTCGTAAGAGGTGACTAGAATCTAATAGTTCCCAGTCAATAGTGACAGTCGGATCTTTATGCCGAAATTACCCAGATTTTTATCCGATCAATAACTGCGACTACTGAAATATTCACAGAAAACCAATTGGGGAATATATCTGAGGTTACAACAACAACACCAACAACATAGAACCAAAGTAGGAGATCCGTATGCTACTAAGTGCCTCTGGCCCTTACACTGAGCTGCACAAAATACTTTTTTACATGAAATCGGATCTCCTGTTCAGATCGGAATAAGGTCTCAGATTTATGGCGAACTTTCAGCACTTGTTCTAGGGAGCGGGCTACATCTCGTATACTCAGTTTTGGCCAGTCTTAAAAGTAGCCCGTAATGGCAACTCGAAAATTGCGGAAAACATTACATTGAAGAATTGTGAGGAGTAAATCAAAACTCAATAAGCTAACAACTTATGACGCTAAGCTGAAAACTCTCTTTTCTCGTTCTATACACAATCAGCTATTGATCTCCTCGTGAACTAGTGGATTTATTAATGATAAGAACTCTTAAATTAATGTTTTGGGATTCAATAAATAGCTGAACACAAAATGTTTCCGAGAAAAGTTGGTTGAACTTGGAGAGGGAAGAAGATTTTGCAGAATTTTGTCTTCTTCTTTCAGTGCTGAACGCTAATTGGGTAACCAAGTGACGATTCATGTCCCTCTAAAACTGATCTTTCCAACGAAGGTCGAAGGTCGTCCGCTTTCTCGACCTCAACTAGTAAGTACTGAGGTAAAAACATGAAGAAAACATGAAAAAAACATGAGAAGTCCAGGGGTCGAGCCGTCTGATCCGTGAACGGATGAACGTTCGTACGAAACAAAATAAAGTGATCCGTTTCCCTATGGCCATCAGTTCACAGATGTCATCATATCCAACACACAAAATTACTTGACGAGTTATACGTTCACGGAACAGAGGATACGACCCGACTACTATCTTTCGGTTCGTAAATTTGTAGCTGAGAAGCTTAAAAATTTTCTCAATGCCGCCGAGTCGTATTTAAATGGAAGCCACTGTCTCCGGCTTAGCCTTAGTGAATAACATAAAAACCTTACAAAACAAAGCGCGAAAACACCGTTATACACCACTTAGATCCGGTTAGTTGTTGAAATACGCAACGGTATGAGTACTCTCTCACGCCCAACTCAACTTGACAGCGAAGAAGGAAAAAAAAATTTGCAAAATTGAGATGGAGCACAAAAAAATTCGACTCCACTTGGTTGGAAGTTTAGGTGCGAGTATTTTGTGCTGAAATGCTGGCGGATTGCTGACACACGACTGCGTTTGTTTAATTGCTGCGAGACCGGATGTGAGTGGTGAGCGCAACAACGAGTTATGTTTTCTTCTGCATTTTTTTTTTTCATTTTTGTAATGTAACTGAGCCTCTGCTCTTCCGCTTCGCTCATTTATACATTTCAAAGTAAATTGAGGACTGCTTGAGCTGACACGAAGCTGGAGTTTGCGGAGGTTAGCTAGAGCGGCGGTTAGAGAGGGAGAGAGAGGGAGAGAGAGTAAAAATTGCAAGTGGATTTTTTTTTAAATTTTCTTATTTATGTGTTACCAAGCCAACTCCTACCCGAGCCCACTACCAGCCAGCACACGGCACAGCTAAATTTCACCACCTGTGCGCCGCCAGCAGCCACGATTTGGCTTAACTAAACCCAAAACAATATGGCCATAATGGCTGGTGGGTAGTTGTGTGAAAGCACACTGTGTGAGTTCGCCATTTGTGGCGCGTAAAGGTATATGCCACGGCAGTAGTAATAAAAAAAATGCAGGAAATGGAAGAAGAAGAAGAAGAAAACTCACTGCCACTGCCATTGTCATGGTAAATCAAAAGGTATTGTTGTTAGTTACGCATTGTTGCTGTTGTTGTTGTTGTTGCTGTTGTTGTTTCTACTTTTGTTTTCTCTCATCCCGCAATAGCTACAACGGCATTATTCTCAGCATTTTTGTTGTTATTTTCCATAGTTCACCTTTGGTTGCAAACCAACTTTTTCGTGTGTCGTTGTTGTTGTTGTTGCTGCTGTTTTATTTTTCGTTCGTTCGCTACTTTTATTATTATTGTTGCTTTCGCTGAATGTCTCCCCAAGGATAATTCAGGCGTGAAATTACAATCGAAGTACCATCTAACAGCTGCCAAAGCGGCAGACAGCCAGCGTGAGATGCATGAAATTCGCGCCCCCGCCTCCGACGTCACGCCCACACCACAAGCGGTGGGTAGCAGGTTAAACAGTTGGGATAAAAACTGCACTAGCATTGTTTTTGTTTCTATTATTATCTACCACCATCCTCCACCTAGACAACATATTTTTTCTAAAAAAGAAAATTAAAAAAAAAAAATAATAATAAAAACAAAAATAAACTTAACCTCACACTCTCTCTGTGAAATTTCGATCTCATGTTCCACATATATGTATATATGTATGTATGAATATATATACACACACATATGAGCGATTGCATAAAGAGTATATCATGTTCACCGTCTCCCACAACTTCGCTTCCATGGGAAATTGTCCGTCGGCTGTGAAGCTCCATCGTTCGTATGAAATAATTGACTGAGTGAGTGAGTATTTCCGGTTGGGCGCATCATGTGATTAAATGAAAAAATTCCGGAAGTCCACAACAATAAAAACAACAACATGAAGAGCAGTGGTATTAGATAATAAAAATTTCGAAATTCTCATATTAACTTACAAATGTAATATTTTTTCCATACGAATAACTTTTTTTTATGTACTCAAAAGAATTTTTATTTTAATAAATGCTTTTTCCTAAAATTACATCGAGGTTACCCACTTTTTCAAATAAAAAGGTACATAGAATTCAATCTTAACGGGAAATTTTTATTATGATTCGAAAGCATATTCTTTGGCATTTGTTTTTTCAAATATTTGCCGCGGCTACATGTCAGATGGGTCATCCGTTGAAACCAATTTTCGATGATTCGTTCGAGCATTTCGACTGGTAACTGGCGAATGACACGCGTGATGTTTTCCTCCAAGGCCTGAATCGAAACGGAATTGCCCGCACAGACTTTAGACTTTAGATATACCCACAGGAAAAAGTCAAAAAGTCTAACGATGTGATATCACACGATCTTGGTGGCTAATCGTCCGGCCCAAAACGTGAAGTTATCTGCTCACCGAAGTGTTCTCTCAATAAATCTATTGATTGATGCGATGTGTGGGAAGTGGCGCCGTCTTGTTGAAACCAAATGTCACGTTGGTCACGAGCTTCAATTTCAGGCATCAAATAGTCGGTTATCATGACGCGATAACGGTCGCCACCGGCATCATTTTTGAAGAAATATTAACCGATGATTATATCGACCCAAAAACCACAACAAGCCGTTGTTTTTTCTGGATGAAATGGCAGCTTTTAAATCTCTTCAATTTATTCTTCGTCCGAAATGTGGCAGTTTTGCTTGCTTGCATACCCATTGAGCCAGAAGTTGGCTTCATCGCTGAACAAAGAAAATGTCGGATCTTCTTGGAACTTTTCAAGAGCCCATAGAGCGAAAACGCTGTCGCTTAGGAAGGTGGAGCGGCTACAGTTCTTGCACAAGGTATATATTTTATGCTTTCAATTTAAGATATCGACGTAAAATGCGCCAAATCGTTGCTGCGATCAGCACCGAATCGGCTCTCCACGGTGTTCGTGTACACTCTCAGCTAGGGCCGCTATATTTTCTTCACTGCATGCTGGGCGTGATTTATTCAGTCGAATATTATCCAATAATGTATGCTGGTTCTATGGATGGGTGATGATGTTGCGAATAGTACCACGCTCAGTAGGCCGATTATGTTGACCATAAGTTGAGCGAATCGTGCCAAAAAACATTCTTTACAGAACATGAATTTTCGTAATAAAGTTGAATGATTTTGACCTTATCAGTGCGGTTTCAGATCTCATAGATTTGCCATATATCAGGTACTCACTATATATTCATCATTACCTGGAAACGACCCATAAGTAAGATGTCGACACATCCCACCTCTTTATCGATTTTAAAGCAGCCTTCCATAACAAGAAGAGGAACTGTCTATACGCTAGTATGATTTTGGTATCTCCACAAAACTTAATCGGTTCTGCAAAGTGACTTTGGGCAACATCAAAATCAAAAACTCATCCAGAATTGAGAAAGGGCTTTACGAGCCGTTTAATACCACACAAGGTTTCACATAAGTTAACTCCTTATCGTGTGAGTTTTTTAATCTTTTGCTGGAGAAAATAATATGAGCTACAGGGTTAAATAGAGAGGGCAGAATCTTCTATACGAGTGTACAGCTCCTGATATCAATACCAATCACTTCAGTAACCACACCGTTAGTTCTTCGTGCTCTAGATTAAGCAAAGCAGCGAAGCGCATAGTACCTGGTAGTAAATGTGACGTCTCCAGTCAATAAACAAACAGTCAGGGCATTCGTGTCTTGACTACCACGTCATCTTCTCAACAACATCTCTAACAAGAGAGAGACCTCCAATCCATTGGAATGACCAGGTGTTGAAGGAATTTGTTTCAATTAGTGATTCCTAAGCACTATGTTGATATGGCTGTGATCAAAGACAGTACGCATTAACTTCGCTTTGAATTCCTCAAGAGGTGCTCCTGACTTGGGCAAATCGTCAGCTCAGAAAATGTTCCCATCGGTAGGAGATGTCAAATTGACTTGCCGGTGAGTTGTGAATCTCACCAGACAGTAAGCTTGTTTGGGTGTAATAGTCTCTCTTCAATCATTTGATGATTCTCGGAGCCCCAAATGGTTTAATTTTGCTTATTTACGTATTCACCAAGTGAGAAAGAAGCCTCGTCGCTGAAGAAAATTTTGTTGGAAAAATCTCGGTCTACTTCTTATTATTCAAGTTGTGAATGGTCAACTAGCTCCAGTTGTTATGCGAACTGCACTTTATAGAGCTGTAGGTGTAAATCCAGGTGCAAGATACGATATAATGTGCCGTAAGAGTGTTCAAGCTTCCGAGAACGTCGAGAAATAAAAACATTCGAAACTTTCACTTACAGCAGCGATATTTGAGATGGAACAAGCAAAACGATTATGCACGGATATAGTCTATTCAACAGCCCTGCATTTTCAGTACGAGTTGACAATAAGTTCTGCCTCGTCGAAGTTTATATCTGGAGTTGGACAATTACTAAAAAGAAGTTTTCAATTAACTCAAATATTTGAAAATTTATCAATATTTTCTAAATCTGACTAGCCAATCTTACTCGCACTGCCGCTTGTTTGAGAAAAATCTTCCACGAAAATGCCTGCCAAAGTGATTTGAAAACCATGTTCTTTCTAAGTTCTTTTACACAGAATTCGCTCCCATTTTAGTACAAAAGCTTCGGATATCTGTGAAATATTCCACAAAATGAGCTCTTCTTCTTCCTTACCTATTGAATGATGTCCTTAAAATGTTCGAAAACATTAAAATTTCGGCCGCTTTTTGGGATAAGTTCGAAAAAGTTCAAACAGTGAGCGCCATCGACAAGACTTTTAAGACTCAAAACTAGAAAAGCGTGCAAATTAGCTATGAAACTGTAAAGTTTCAACAGTTCTGTCAGAATTAGGAAGGATCTCGCTGAGACTTTCAGTACCATACGATATGTGTCGCCTCTGAGTTATATTAAGGACGAAAAAAGGCAATCCCATTAAGTCTGGCGGCCACAATAGCCGAGTGGTTAGTATTGAGTACTACAAATCGAAAGGCTTGGGTTAGATTGCAGGTTCGAGCAACATCCAAAATTATAGAACATTATTTTTTCTAATTGTGGTTACCTCTCAGTAGGTAATGTCAAGCCCTCCGAGTGTATTTCTGGCATGAAATAAAAGCTCTTGAGCTTTGTCTTGAGCCAAATTTGAAGTAACTGGAAGGTTCCACACCAACGTTGTTATCAGCATGGAAACAGATTCTCTTGTGGTAAAATTCTAGGCCTGCAGCTCGTGAAATACCAACCCTTTCTTTCTAGCTTTACTTCAGATATGTAAGAGCCGTTCTTTTGATTGCTTAGGCGAACAGATTGGGCCTTCACCTCAGTCCAGTCCTCTCACCGACTTACGTTAGACGTCAACCGCTTTTATTATCAATTAAACTCCTCGTCGAAAGCAGTACCGAGAGGACTTGGAGTACACTCGTGAAGAAATTCATACTCAAGTGTTCTCTTTTCATGTGAAAGTAGGATGAAATGCACTCTATTTAAAGCTCAAAATTAAGTTTTAATCTTTTTTTCAATTCAATTCAACTCACAAAGTGTAAAAAAATATAATTACCCAAAGTTTTTTGAACTGTCAAAGGAATTTTGTGGTTATTGTTTTGTGTAACGCCCCCCAGGAAGTGCTTAAGTAAATCTTTCATTATTTAGTTTGACTTAAGGGCTGCCCCAACTGCAGACACCTTAACGGTGCGCAGCCCAGTCGTAAGTAATATTTCCATACTCTATACTTGTGCAAACCCTTTATGGGCCACAAATGTCAAAAACGGAATTTCACTTTTACACTCTTGACGCTGTCAATGTTCGCTTGTGTGTGTGTGTGCGTTTGAGTGAGTCAACTCGCAGGCAAAATATCCTTTTCAACGACAACCCAGTTGCCAATGAGCTACTTTTGCCCTTTTTTCTTGCCGCCTTTAATTAGCTAAACCCAACGAAGCGTTTAAACTCGTCGCCGAACTGCTGCTGCAGCTTGCCGAACAACTTGACAACAACACTTACCAACGCTTCGACGGACAGAAAGCTTTGAATGGTGTCGGTGATTTCTCATTAAATGCTACAAAGTATTTGCCACACACACAGAAATGCCAATGTGCACTTTGAAATGGAAACGGAAATTTGCTAGAGAATGAGAGAGCGGGAGAGTGGCTTGGGCACAGCAAAAGCAACAACTTGTCAATTTTGTCAAACACTTCAAGCGACGCTTTGAGGTTTTTTTTTTTGCGTGGAGCTTTGTAATGGTGCTTTGATGCTGTGTGTCGGTGTATGTGTGTGTGTGTGTGTGTAAGCGTGTTAGGAATTGAAGAATGGCATGTCTCAAGTAAAAGCTTGGTAATGCCAATGGCGTACTCAAATGACAGCTGGAATTTGTTGGAATGACAATTAGCGGTCACTGTGGCATGTTTGAAATTAAAGCTTTACATTCTGTGAACTATCAAATCGTTCAAAATGAAAAAAAGTGGTTGGCAAACTTTTCGTTTTATACGATATATTCCGTAAATTTAATTTAACTATTTTGCGAAACGAAATAAGTTGCATTGGTAGAGTGACAAAATAGTCAGACTCTTACAACTTAGTTTTATATTATTTGAATTTAAATTTATCTTATTTCACATAATTTTGATTTTTTAATTTATTTTTATTTTTTTTCTTTTATTTTTATTCAATTTTTTTATTTTTATTTATTTTTTTTTTCATTTTAATTTATTTTATTTCACTTAATTTAGTTTTTTTTCAAGCTTTATTTTTATATTTATTTTTTATTTTGTTATATTTTATTCTATTTTAATTTGTTTTAATCTAATTTTTTATTATTTTATATTATTTTTAATATTATAAATTATTTGCTTGTTTTATTTCATTTTAATTTAAATTAATTTATTTTATTAAATTATTAAAATTTTATTGAATTTTTTTTATATCTATTTTTAATTTGTTTTATATTAATTTTTATTCTCAATTTCATTTTTAAATTTATTCTATTTTATTTAATATTATTTTACCCTATTTAATTGTTTTTTGTTTTATTTTATTTTACTTTATTTTATTTTATTTTAAGTTTCTTTATTATATTTCATTTTATTTCACCTTATTCTATTTTATATTATTTTATTTTATTTTGATTTATTTAATTTTTTTTAATTTTATTTTTTTAGTTTATTCTATTTTTTTGTTTTTTTTTTGCTTGTTTTATTTGATTTTATTTTTTATTATTTTATACTATTTTATTTTACTTTATATTAGTTTATTAAATTTTTTAATTTTTTATATTATTTTTATTTTTTTTTTTTTTTACTCCATTTTATTTTATTTTATATTATTTTCACCCTAATTTAATTTTTATATGTATTTTCTATTTTGCTCTATTTTAAATAATTTTATTTTCTGTTACTTTACCTTATTTTATTATATTTTGGTTTATTTTATTTTATTTTACTTCATTTTATTTTAATTTAATTTACTATTCTATTTTATTTTATTTTATTTTATTATTATTATTATTTTATTTCATTTCAGTTTTTGTTTTATTTTTCATGATTTATTTTTATATTTATTTCTTATTTTGCTCAATTTTATTTTATTTAATTACCTATATTTTTTATTTTCTTTTATTTTATTTCATTTTTTTAATTTATTTTATTTATTAATTTATTTAGTCTTAATATCTTTATTTTTATTTTTATTTTTAGAAAGTAAAATAATAAAATAGTAAAATAAAAATTTTACTCTATTTTATTATTTTTATTTTTATTTTGTCAACTTTATTTTATTCTCTTTTTTCCTTTACTTTAATTTTTTTTGTGAGTTAATTTTTTTATTTTATTTAATATAATATTTTTTTTATTAATTTTATTTTTTACTTTTTTAATTTTATTTTATTTTTTCTAACAAATTTTATATTATTTTATTATGTTTTATTTCATTTTATTTTTTTTAACTTATTTTATTTTTTTTTAATTTTTTTATATTTAATCTTTTTTAATTTATTTGATTTTATTTTATTTTATATTATTGTTCATTTTTTTTTATTTTACTTTTTTTATGGTGTTAATTTAATTTTATTTTTTTAGTTAAATATTTTATTTTATTTGATTATTTATTTCATTTCATTTGATGATATTTTAAATTATTTCATATTTTATTTTATTGGATTTTTTTATATTTTATTTTAAATAAATTTTAAATATTTTTTAATTTTTTTTAATTTTAGTATTTTAAATAAGTTTATTTATTTTAATTTAGATTATATTATTTGTTTTTTATTTTATTTAATTTAATTTCATATTTTTATGTTAATTTATTCTATTTTATTTTACCTTATAGGATTTAATTTTTTAATTTTTTTTATTTAATTTAATTTTTATATTTTTCTCTGTTTTATTTAATTTAATTTTATTATAATATATTTTATTTTAACTTATTATATTTTAATTTATATCATTTTTTTATATTTTATTTTATTTTTATTTTTAATTATTTTTATATTTTGCTTTTAATTTTTTTACTCTTTTCTTTTTATCTTATATTATTTTTATAATTTTTAATTTTATATGTTTTATTTTATTTTTAATTGTTTTGTTTTAATTGAATTTAATTTAGTTTATTTTATTTTTTTTAACTTATTTTATTTTGTTTTGTTTTGTTTTAATTTATTTTTTTTTTTTTTCATTCTTTTTATTCTTTCTATTTTATTTTATTTTAATTTATTTATTTTGTTCTATTTATTCCATTTTATTTTATTTTATTTCATTTTTTATTTTTAGTTTTTTTATTATTATTTTTATTTTTTATTTATTTTTTATTCTATTTTATTTCATTTGATTTGATTTTAGTTTAGTTTATTTTATTTTATTTTATTTTTATTTTTCATTTCATTTACTTTACTTTAATCTATTTCATTTTAAACTTTTTCTTTTAATTTTTTATATTTCAGTTACTCGAATAAATCCCAAAACAAATTTATTGAAACTCAACAAATAAAATGTCATTTGTCTATTACGTGCCTGAATTCTAAATACGTGGGCTGCGTCTAAAAGAAAAAGGTAATAAAGTGCATGTAATAACCGGCCAGCGACAGTTCATTACTGTCTTATAGAAAGCGTGTGTGGGTGGGCTGGGTCTGCTATTGAGTTTTAAAAATCAAATTCAATGTACACACGCATGCCCCACAGCCGACGCCCACATTCTCACCCACTTCATTGTATCTCTTTTTATGCAAAGAAGTCCTCAAAGCCTTTAAGTATATAAATATATAAATTCGTACAACAAATAATGCATGGACGTAATCAATGGCGGGCCATAAAGTAGGCGAAACTAAAGGCAGTCCCAAAAGCAACACTGTGAGGCATGAAACACGCACGCACATTCCAATCGCCAGTAATGTCGACCACTTCATTTCACTTTACTCCAATCCATTTCATTTTGATATGCAAATAGTAGTAGAATTTTTCTATTTCGAACGCAATGAAGTGTGGAGGTTTTAGATTTGTAAATTTCAATCGGAAAATTTTCATTCAGCAGAAGAAAGAACTCGAAGACTGTGCTGGCAGAAGCATACATTCTCTTCTCATTCATGTGTTTCCCTGCCACTCACGAATTAGTTATGCCCATTTCTTTTCCATAGGAAAGTATGCAAATTTTGAGTTGAGTTGATTGCTTTTTGCAATTCCTGTATGGTGGATTTTGTAGGGTTTTGGGGTAAGTCGCTAAATGAGTTTATTGAAATTAAGTGGCAAATTGTGTGTTGTCAAATAAATATTGTAGTTGCTTAGTGAACTCGATTGTGAAGCTTTATTTTCTAGGATTTATTCATTCGAAAATGTATTCAGGGTTTTACAGAGCAACTCGATATTGAATTGAAATAATTTTTTTTCCTTTTTAGAAAGCAAAAGTTTCTGAGAACATAAAAAATTGAGTTGAAATAAAATTTTACTTCAATATATGCCAATGTGTCCATAGAAACGAGCGTAAGCTACTGTCCTAACATTATCTTTCCTCCTCCGCACAGCGACTTTACTACATATACAAGTAGTAGTAGTCTTCTTGAAGGTTACAAGCAAACATATATCTATGTACTTTTAGAGTTTACATACCTACACTCATATAAACTCGTATAAACTAGTACTTACACCAACCGCAAGTGTGTTTCTCTATAATTTGCACTGCATTCAAAGTACATTTGCGGTTTATACGCTTAATAATAGTGAGGGTAAATAATATATGAACTAAAATCATAAAGATTGTAAGACACATGATGGAGCAGGACCATTCCGCTGCCAGCGCAGAAATTTATATTTTTAATAAAGACTAAAAACCCTCTAGGAAAGTTTTAAAGAGATTGAAATTAAATTAATTTAAAAGTAAAATAAAAAATAAAAACAATTAATCAAATAAAATAAAATAATAAAATAAAATAAATAATCTAAATAAAAAATAAAACAAAATGAAAAAACATAAAATAATAAAATAAAATTAAATAAAATTAAATAAATAAAAAAATAAATAAAATTATATAAACTAAAATAAATTAAAATAAAATTACATAAAATAAAATAAAATTAAAAAAATAAATAAAACAAATTAAAGAAAAATAAAATAAAATGAAATAAAAAGAAAATAAAACATTAAATTATAAAATAAAATAATTTTAATTATATTAAATTAAATAAATCAAAAAATAAATAAAATAATATAAAATAATATTTAAAAAAATAGAATAAATTTAAATACACTCAAATAAGTTAAAATAAAATATAATTAAAAAACGAAATTAAATAAATTTAAATAAAATAAAATAAAATTATATTAAATTAAATTAAAAAATAAAATAAAATTTTACCGAAAAAAATAAAATAAAATAAAATTTAAAATTAAATTTACTAAACTTAAAGTAACCAAAATAAAATAAAATAATTTAAATAAAAAATGTTAATTAAAAAAATAAAATAAAATAAGATAAAAAAAAATAGAAAATGAAATAAAAGTAAAATAAAAAAATAACCTAAAATAAAATAAAATTAAAAAATATTAAAAAATTAAATTAAATATAATTAAATTAAATGAAATGAAAAACATTAAGTAATAAAATGAAAAAAATTTAAATTAAATTAAATTAAATACGTCAAAAAATTAATTAAGTTATATAAAATAAAATAAAATAAAATAAAATAACATGAAATAAAAAATTAAGTAAAAAAAATAAAAGTAAAATAAAAAGTGAAATAAAATAAAAAAAATTAAAATAAATAAATAAATTTAAAAAAGGAAATAAAATAAAATAAAATGAAAAAAACATTGGATAATAAATAAAATAAATTTAAATTTTATAAAATAAAATAAAATTAAAAAATAAAATAAAATAATTGAAATAAAATAAAATAAAAAATAAAAATAAAATAAATTAAAATTAAATTAAATTAACCAAAATAAAATAAAATAAATTAAATTAAAAAAATGTAAATTAAAATAATTAAATAAAAAAAAATAAAAAATAAAAAAAAATAAAAAAAATAAAATAAAATAAAATTCATTTAAATTAAATTAAATTAAATAACAGTAAAATAAAAAAATTAAATGAAATAAAATAAAAGTAAAATAAAAAAATTAAAACAAAATAAAATAAAATGAAGTAAAAAAATTTTATTTTTTTAAGACGACGAACCCAACGTTGCAACCTCCCGCCCAACCGACCGGTAGGCGCGTCTTTTGGGTAAACGTAAAATCCAACAGCCCGTTGACCCAAAACCAGGTACAGCCCGGATTGTCTCGAATCCGCGACCGTTGGCGGAAGGTCGCGGCTACACTTGCCTCTTACACTGAGCAACTACAGATTTTCTCACCAGCTGTGCTGTGAAGTAAATTGCGAATGAAAAACTTTAAGAAGAAAGAGATTATTTATAAGTTTAAAACTCTCAGTAACTATTTCTTGATACGCAAAAGCATGTCAGAAGAAACAAAGCTGGCGTAATGAAAATTAAAATTAAATTCCTAAATTAAAAGTTTTTTTGCACTTACACAAGGAAAATAGGCCTAGGTATCTAGACGATCTTGAAGGGATACTAAGATTATTGATGAATAAGAGGAATAGTAAGGGACTGAGATGACTGCCTTGAGGTACACCGGATATTACTGATATTTAACGTGAAGTATAGGGGGTTTTTTATAGAGGTATAGAATTTTAAGTTGGCATTGCTTTTCAAGATGGCGACCGATTTAACAGCTGTCCAGTGATTTATTCTCAGTTTGGTTTGGCAATTCATCATGAATGGACTTACGCCTGAACAACGCTTGCAAATAGTGCAATTTTATTTCGAAAATAATGGTTTCTGTGCGGAAAAAGTATCGCGCACTACGTTCAATGATACGGACCAATGATTCCACCAGCCCATAAAGCGCACCAAACAGTTCGTTTTTCTGTATGTAACGGTGTTCCAACATACACTTGTGGATTACCTTCACTCCAAATGCGGCAGTTTTGTTTGTTGACGTAGCCATTCAACCAGAAGTGCGCTTCATCGCTAAACAAAATTCGCTTATGAAAATCGGGAATAACGGTAATCTCGTTTTGGGCCCATTCGACGAATCTACGCCTTACTTGAGTCTATTCATGATGAATTGTCAAACTGAGAATAAATCACTTGACAGCTGTTATATCGGTCACCGTCTTAAAAAGTAATGCCAACTTAAAGTTCTATACCTCTATAAAAAAACACCCTTTACTAGAATTAAAAATTACTTATTGCTTTCTACCAGTCAAATATGATGAAATCCATTTGAGTAAAGATGGTGGAAAGCCCAAAAAACTTCGAGTTTATAGTGAAGTATAGAGGGTGAGACGTTGTCAAATGATTTGCTGAAATTGCAGTAGGTTCGATGAGGCCGACTAACTGTTACAAAACCCGCGATGCGAAGTATCAATAATTGATGACACTGAGTGAGCTAGTTGGTCAGTTATAATAACTTCAAAATTTTTGGGAATAAAACACAACTTTGCAATGCCCCAGTAGTTTATGATACAAGATCTACTACCAGATTTATGTAGAGATAAAATATATGATTCTTTCCATAATGAGAGAAATACATTTTGCTTGATTGAAGCATTGAATATATTCGTTAATGGTAGATAATAGAATATCGGCGGAGGATTTAATTACACTAGATGGGATATTATCTGGACCGCATGTAAATGAGCTTTTTAGAGTGTTTAGTTGGTAGTAAACAATATCAGCGATAATACAAGGCACTCTTACACAATCGGAGGAGGGTATTTTGTAATGGTAAGAAACAGATTGTGTCGCTGGCAGTGTACACGGCACATAATTAGATTCGAAGAAATCGGCGAACATATCTGCGTTTCTATAAGAATCACTAAAAAATTCATCATTCATTTTCATAGATGATAGAAATCCATAAGTCTTTCGTTTTGAATTTACAAAATTATAGAATGACCTCGGGTTTGTGGTAATGTGATTAGGAATTTTTACCAGATACTGTTAAAGATGGAATGTGGAAATGAAAAAATTAAAAAATCAAGTAAAATAAAATAAAATATAAAAAAAAATTAAAAAATAAAATAATAATAATAAATAAAATCAAATAAAATGAAATGACGCAAAATTATAAAAAAAAAATAATATTAAATTAAAATAAAATAAAATTAAAAACAAATTTACTAAAATAAAATAATAATAATAAATAAAATAAAATCAAGTGAAATGAAACAAAATAAAAAAAAATAATATAAATAAAATAAAAAAAATATAAAAAAATTTAAAAAACAAATCATAATTATAAATAAAATAAAATAAAATGAAATGAAGCAAAATTTAAAAAAATGAAAATTAAATTAAAATAAAATGAAATTTAAACAAATTTATAAAAATAAAATATTAAAATAAATTAAATAAAATCAAGTGAAATGAAAAAAAATTAAAAAAAAAATTTATTTATATAAAATAAAATCAAATATTTAAATAAATAAAAAAAATAAAACAATAATAATAAATAAATTAAAATAAAATTAAATGAAAAAAAATAAAAAAAAAAAAATTAAATTAAATTAAAATAAAATAAAATAAAGTGAAATGAAACAAAATTAAAAAAAAAAAAAATTTAAATAAAATAAAATTAAATATAAAAAAAAATTAAAAAATTAAATTAAATTAAATAAAAACAAAATTTAAAAAAAAATTTAAATAAAATAAAATAAATAAAAATTAAATTGATCCTTGAATTTCTTACCGGATTTTTTAACTACCAATATATGCCTGCCTACATGTGTGCATTTGTTGCGTCCATTTGCAAATTTGTTGCATGCCACAGCCATTGCAGCACACACAGCACTTACGCATGCCACACACGTCACCTTTTTTCATAAAAATGCATTAAAACACATTATTTTGGTTACAAAAAGAAAGCAACAACAACAACAACAACAAAAAGGCGGTTTCTTGGTAAAAAAAAAAGAATCAAATAAAAAGCACCCACAAGTCCATTTCACACACTAAAAACGCAAATAAATTGTATTCACTTCACCGTTATATACAAATGTTGCCGGCGCACATTGTCAGTGTGTATTTCATTTTATATTCCATTTTACAACTAAGTACATGCTGCATATGCTATAGTGGGTGAAAGTAGTGCGAATTACTTACTTGTATACGTATTCAGCCCCCAGTCGGCTTTTATGCGCCTGAAATTATACTTTCACTTTCTCTACTGCCTTCGTCTGGACTTTGTTGGGGGTTAAGATGATTTTGATTTCACAATTCACTACACGTACAATTTTGTTGCAACGAATACAAATACGACGATAAAACAAAAGCTGGAAGGTCAGAAAGGCGAAGTGAAAGGCGAAGAGAAAAGCGAAGAGAGAGCAGTTGCAGCTAGAATTGGAAGTATAAGTGCAAGAGCAAGTTTTCCTCATTAAAGTTGTTATACAAATTTTGTTGCCTTTCGATTTGTCTGCTGTCCTGCCATCGGGTATGACACTCATTTGTCTGCACGCCTGTAAGTATGTTAAGCTTTAGCTTGCGCTGGTAGCTGATATTGTAAATCAGTTGGAATTTTTATGCGAATATTTGCTGAAAGTTAAGTAGTGCTTCTTTCACTTTAACTATCCTCCAGTGTCTCTTTTACTACTACATCTCAAATAGATTTTATTAATATTAATGTGGCGTGGTGGCCATTATGAGTAGTGTCCAGTGGAGTTGTGAGCCCTAAAAGTAGTGCTAAAAGTAATGACTCTCAGCCGGCTTAATGAGTTGCTTTGAATTTTGCTCTATAGATAGTAAGACTCCACACTGAGGGTCTGAATTCAATTGCAAAATAACTTGAAGTATTTTAGGATAAGAGTTTCCCTACATGCATCTGCTCTATAGAAGAGTTTTTTCTGGGTTGACGCCTGTGAAGAGGAGAGTGTCATGAGTACTGCTACACGTGAAGAGGAGAGTGTCATGAGTACTGCTACACCGTCATAACAGCACGACTTGTAACCTCACCCAGCGGGAGCAGACTGTCTCATCAAGTTTCTCAATCTGTCTTTGACCACTCTAATTATACCCGACGTGTGGAAACTGGGTAGAGTGGTCCCGCTAACAAAACCGTGGAAATCCACAAACAAAGGAGAATTCTATCGTCCGATATCTCTCTTTTTTCCAGTAGCGAAGATAGACAAGGCCTTGCTGCTCCCGTCTTTTACTCACTATCTGTGCCCAGCAACACATCATCAGGGCTTCCGAAAAATTCACAGCACCACAACAGCACTTAACGCCATAAACACTCAGATAATTCAACCCTGTACGCGAACTGTTCTAGTAGCACTGGACCTGTCGAATGCTTTCGATACGATTAATCATGCAGTGCTACTATCGAATATTGACGATTTCTCATGACCGCCTACGTTGAAGAGGTGGACCATGAATTACCTGAGTGGTCGACGATCATCGGTTGATTTTCGAGGTCAAACCTCAAAGTTACGCAAAATTAAACAGTGGGTACCGCAGGGTGGTGTCCTCTCCTCAATGCTTTTTAATTTCTACATTTCGAGACTTCCTCCACCACCAGAGGTCGTCTCCTTGATCTCATACGCCGATGACTGTTCGATTTTGGTGTCTGGTCAGGATATTGATAGCCTTTTTTCGAAAGTAAACTGCTATCTCGCCGACCTTTCCAGCTTTTTCACTGCATGACACTTACATCTACAACCAGCGAAATCCTCTGCCATCTTTTTCACCAGCTGGACGAAGGAGTACTGGCTTGAACTCAAGTGATGGTCGATGACGTAAAAATTCCGACCACAAACAACCCAAAGTTACTGGGACTCGCATTTGATAGCCTGCACTCCTAGAGATCATCCCAACAGACACTTATTGGAAGCTGAATCACCACCTAGGCACATCAGGAAGGAAGTAATTAACTACCGGGACGCCATACAGCAATACAGACAAGACTCGCTGGACAGGACGGCGTACAGACAGTCCATCAACACCATTCACCGAGAGCCCATTAACAACTTCGTGAACTCTCTTCCCGTGAATGGTGTTCTCGGTGTCCAATCACCACCCATTGCAGAACAAGAGTTCGAGCTGCCCCGAGAGACTCGCGTAACGCTGGCACAATTAAGATCTGGATACTGTAGCAGGCTTAACTCCTACCTATCCAGACTCGAATCTGACATACCCAACATATGTCCCTCATGCAACGAATCCCCGCACGACACTAACCATCTCTTATTGCATACCCACTTAACCCGACTCATCTAACACCCCTCTCCCTCTGGTCCGAACCCGTCGAAACAGCACGTTTCCTGGGCCCTCCGTTAGATGATCTCGATGACTGAAACTAAACTTGCCTGACCCTAAACGGGGTTGGCGTATAGCCGCTACAAAAACAACAACAATAACAACAACCTCATATTTGCACCTACGTACTAAACACCTCTCCACCAAATAAATACCACACTTCCCGTGGAACTACCAATAAAGTATTGTCTCGCTGGGCTGGTAAGCACATTGGCTTTTCACAACAAGATCTGATACATAAACTACTTAGATAGCTGGTGAGACCTAGTCTTCAATCTACTCGGTCAGAAAACCCTTGTTACCGCTTCTTACTCTCTATAGTGAGCTTAGGGTCATGGTCGAAAAGCCATCGTTTCCGTTCTATATTGCCGCTACAAACAATGTCACGAATCGAAGGGCACACGGAAAGTGCTTATCGCTCCAGTTTGCTGATAGGCTGGTGGGAAAGGACGCTTTATAGAAGTAGTGCCTATGGAAATGAAATAGTTCAGCAGTGGTGGCAAGCAGTATAGCTCGAGTATGTGTTTTGATCGAAGATCTAATTCTGTCTCAAATTAGTCCGATTGCACTTAGATCTCCAGATGGTATCGGTCTTTTGCAGAGTCATTTGACAAGTGTAAGATTCGTCAGCTCCTAAACTTCTAAATCTTTGATATAATAAATAAAGAAGGCGAAGTTTATATGGTTCTGTAAACTGAGAGAGAACTCACTTCAGGTAGATGTGTGTTATTCTTTACCGCATCGAGTTCGATACAGTTGTTTCACTACTGACGAACCTACGTTCAACATGCGACAACGAACACAATTAATTGTCCGCGACTATATACGAATAAAACTTTGTAACCACTGCAGCGATTTTTGGTCGAGCTCCTCATCCAATTCGTGGTTTTGCGTCTTGATGCTTTTACCAAGGAATGGAGGGACCTACAGTTTATTCTAAGCCGCCTCCAAACAGCCGATGGTTTTTTATGAGAAGCTTTTTATTTCATGTCAGAAATATACTCGGTGGGCTGGACATTCCCTGCCGAGGAGCGATCGCAATTAGAAAAATTAATTTTCTATAATCTTGGATGCTTCTCGAGCCTAACCTCGAACCCAAGCCTTCCGAATTATAGTACGCAAGGCTAACCACTCGACTACTTCGACCGCCTCGTCCGCGACTAGAAATCTTTTTAAATGACCAGCCGCAGCACATGAAGACGGGAGTCAAGAGTCGGCTGCGATAGAGTTAGGTAGTTTATGCACATATAGAGGAGATGCTGCTCCCTGTTTTACGTATAAGGAAAATATGAGGAGACACTCCCTCTCCTACTTTACTCAAATCAGATATTTAGAAGCGGTGAGGAACTACTATCCCTCTGGGAAGGGCTTGGTGAGATACTACTACCCTAAGCGACAGTATAAACGAACTTTAAATTTTTGTTGACTCTTTGTGAAGATATCCGGCATCCGGCGAGTAAACCTCTACTAAAACTCGGAGTACTTCATAAGATTATTGTCTTCAATATTCGATGTTGAGTCATCCTTTTCTTTATGGGTGTTGGCAGCTTTTACGCTATTTTAACGTTCAGGCCAGTCACGTCTCCTCCTAATTATTCAGCGCCTCTGCACGTTGGAGCAAAACGGAAATAATCAGCGCTTTGTGGAGTTGTATGTCACTTCCCTATTCAACTCACAGTATCTTTCCTATACGGTGCGCGTTGTGATCGATCGACTTTTCTCTCCATGGCAACCCTCAACGTGCCAGCTGTTGCTTTAAATTTTTAGTTTATTTGCAGCTTGCAGAGTGCTTTCAGAGGTTAGTCGTGCTAGTCGAATATAGAACCGTTTGGCTGCGTGTTTTGAATGCAGCTTTTCGACCTCCAATCTAGCTTGTGTTTGTTTAAGATAGTAGTCTGAGTTGTTGTTGTTGTAACCGCAGAGAAATTCTCCAAATTGAAGTTCGAGGAATATTGCAGGAGTGACAATTCTTGGCTGAATAAAAATTCGGGTCGTTCCGGTATAAAGACCCGACTGTCGCCTCTTACGCAACGCATGCTTGACCGCGGGTAAATTCTTGAACCTCTAAGCAGCAGGGATCAATAGTCTGTGTTGATATTTGGCGCTCGGATCGTACGCACTTCTGGAACACTGTAGACATCAGTTGAAGTTGCGAGTTTTTCTATACGCAGGCAGAAAAGTAGCTTCATGAATTATCTCATGCAGGAATCTAGTATTATTGTAACCATATTTCGAGCCCTCTCACCTCGAGGAGTGTGATCAAATTAGCGATATGTTGCAGAAATTTGATTTGATGTGAATTTTGGCGAGACGTCTATGCAGTGGCGTGATTGCTAGGTCTCGGCGACTGAGTTTCACTTAAACCAAATGTCGCGGAGATCACGAGCTTTAATTTCAAGCATCAACCAGTCGGATATCAAGGCACGATAACGGTCGCCATTGAGCATGGCGTTCTCACCGGCATCATATTTGAATAAATATGGACCGCTGATTCCACCGGCCCATAAACCACACCAAATCGCTGTTTTTTCTAGATGAAATGGCAGCTCTAGAATTTCCTCAGGTTACTCTTCGTCCCAGATGTGGCAATTTTTCTTGTTTACATAACCATTGAGCCAGAAATGGGTCCCATCGCTAAACAAAATGTGGCTCGAAAACGTCGGATCTTTTTCGAATTTTTCATGAGCCCATAGAGCGAAGCGATGTTGCTTGGAAAGAACGGTCGAGCGATTTCAGTTCTTGCATAAGCTGTATTTTCATTCAATTCATTCCATACGTCAGTCCGAATTGCTGCGAGCGGCGCCGAATCGACTCTCCGCGGTCTTCGTGTACACCCTCAGAGCTACAGTCGCTATATTTGCTTCACTGTGTGCTGGACGTGGTCTATTCGGTCGAATATTATCCAATAATAAATGCTGGGGGGTCTCAAGGTGAGTGATGGTGTTGCAAATAGTACGCTCAGTAGACCGATTATATTGACCATAAGTTGAGCGAGGCGCGCGAAACACATTCTTTGCAAAACGTGAATTTTCGTAATAAAGTTGAATGATTTGTAAACGTTGGCGTCAGGCGTAAGTCTTTCCATGATGAAATACCACTGACAACACTGAACAAAGAGAACATGACAGCTTGATACGACTCACGTGGGATCTGTCAAAAAAAAAAAAAGGCTATTGAAAAAAGTACCTCCACTTGGATCACTCTTTACATGGCGGGTCTCAAACCAAGCATTTTGATGTACAGATTATGCAGAAGGACCTCAGTTCAGCCTCAAACCGAATATGGCCACTAAAGCCCCCTCTATTCCAGACGTGAACCAAGATTCCACGCTGATTGGTTATCGTTACTCGCGCAAGTGTTGCTCACGTTCCATTACATTCCACGTATCGCACGCAGTCAACGTTTCGGGTTGTTCCAAGTATCGTCGTTAAAGGGTTATCCTACTTCGTAAAGACGTAAAATTATATTCAAATATTCAGAACACCGCTGCTCCAATCTGCAGAAATAACCTACCAATTACTTTATGGATAATCCAATAAAAACAACCCTAATAAACTTTTCATATTTTCATATTTAAAATTCAAGACAAAGCATTCCAAACGAGATAACAAATTAACGCAAAGATAATTAAAGAAAAAGCTAACAACAATAAAAAGCATATGAAATTTGTATCAGAGAAAAAGGGGGAGAAGTGAGAAGTGTGACGCAAGTAGATGAAGGCAGAACCCCACTTAAGTGAGGTGAGTGACAGTTAAAAGAGCAACTTTGTGGAAACCCAAAACTGCTTTAAAATACAGAACACGCGCACCAGCAGGTGGAGCGAATCACCTTAAACCGATGGGTGGGTGGCTTAGTTGTGCTGAAACCAACCCGGAAGGTGGGGGTAGCAAACACATGCACTGACCTGCAGGGTGTAGGCGTTACAAATGTTATTATCGTCCGCATTCGAGTAATTGAACTACATAATTCAAAAGGTATTTTGTAATGAAGGCAATAAAAACTTCAACGCGCCTATGCCGTGTCGGTAATTCAACCAAAATGGTGTTGGCCTCTCAGCGGTGAGCAACAGATGTCGCATTTGTTAGCGAAAGATTTATCAGTTTTTTCATTTCCTTTCGCTTAGGCAGAGCTGAGGAGGTGGAAGAAACTTTTCTTCACAAATTTTTCGTAATCGGCGATGTGTCATCCATCGATGCGACTGAGCCAGTGCATCAAATACGAATGCCACTAAAGGCTCTGTATATATGAAATTTCCGAGCGATTTGGATGAGCGAGTGGTGAGATGCAATATCCCAAAGCAATGGCGGATCCAAAATTTCCAGAAGGGGGGGATCCTAAAATATATTAATTTTTATTTTTTTTGAGAATAAACGTTCAAATTTAAGATTTATATTGTTTCCGAAGGAGGGGGGGGGGGGTCCGAAAGTCCCACCCGTGGATCCGCCACTGCCCCAAAGATCATTTGCTCATACGGTTTCGAAAGTACTGCAGGACAGTTGTATGCCTAACGGCTGTCCGCAACCTACCGCAAACACAACGTAATCGGCGGTACTAGTAGTCGCAGTTATAGGGTGGCAGGCACGAGTGAGATATTGTAACATATCTAAGAGCTTCTCCATTCAGAGAAACTGGCGCTATAAAGGAGGACTAACAGGTCTATGTAAGGCTTGGCGTAGTTCACAAAGATCAATCATCCTCTCTCCGCAGCAGGTTCTGAAAGGCGTTAATGTCAGTTAAATTTTTCTGGGTGTGTCTTTGTAGCCTGGATCCCAGTAGATATAGAGTTGCTACCTACCGGCCACCTTATCCACTGCCTCTCTGCTGCTAAGCACATTTTCAGACATAATATGATGTGAGTTTAATGCCTCAATGGCTTTTTCAAGTGGTTAACTGCGGTGTTGGCTGGCTCAGCGACTTTCATTACCACGAAATGCTCCGCCGGAAGTCTGCAGGTTTATCTGAGAGTTAATACTGCTCGGCTTGTTCCCGTGTGTATAGCTGTGGTAAGTTCCACTGGCGGATTTCGCTACAGTACTTTCCAGGGTCGTAGGTTAAGTAGCATTTCGAGTGCAGCCGTTCAAATGTTCTGCTGAATGAGATTTTGCTGGTCGCAATTCATCAAATCGCCATTGAGCACTCCTTCAATACTCCCCGCAAAGTAATTTGGTTAGTATTTTTTCGGCTGTTACCACAACAACAAGAACAACAACAACATTGTGTAAGATTACCTTGACTACTGCTATGTAAAATCACCACAGAAGAAAGTGGCGATAGACCCCACGTAGCACTTATCATCTTCACACCTTCGCAAAGTGTACCAATGGCGTTTTAAGCCGCCTCTTCACATGGAGTTTTCACAACTACTTAATGTCCAAAGCTGCTCCGAGGTACTTACTGTCCGACTTGATGGTTTTTTTTTCACTAATTGAGGAACCTACAGTTGACTGTGAGTCGCCTCCGAACAGCCGACGCATTTTTGTGAGGAGCTCTTATATCATGTCAGAAATACATTTGAAGTGTGTCATTGACATCCCCTGCGGAGGAGCGACCGCAATGAGATATATTAATTTTCCATAATTCAAACCTTCCGAATAGTAGTACTCAATGCCAACCACTAGGCTATTGCGGCCGACCATCCTAACATAAGTCTTCTCAAAATCACGCAGAAGCTCCTATCGAGCACGATGGGTGAAAGGTTAGAGCCCAAAGTCAGCGAACTGAAAAACCGACTTAGCTTGCTACTTCACGACTAACTTAATATCAAAATCTTTGAAAATTCGAACTATCTTACGTCGCCCGAGATAAAGGCTCCATAAGCAGAGTGTCATTTGTATCCGGAAACGAAAACATGTTTGCTTTTTGGTTAGGTTTCAAATAAGTTTTGGTTTTATTTTACATTATTAATACAATATATTTTACATTCTCTTTACTTAAGTTTCTATATTACTTTATAAATCCCCAAGAAACTAATCATACAAAATCTCTCTCTCTCTCTTTCTTCAATACAATAGGTTTTGTGTAATTAAAATCTAAAAACTCTCCGGAAACATGGACTTAAGACTCGATTCCGGTATGGGTTCAAGCTGCGGAGGCGGTGATATCGGTGGGCAAGATTGACAAGGAGATTTCTGTTCTGTCGGTCCCATTTGTTGTAGTATGGACTGTGCCAACATAGCTGATGGTGGCGATGAGGCTGACAGCCATGGCAGGGATGGCATTACACCGGGCATAAAACCTGAATCGGGTAATGGAACAAGAGACGGTGAAGATTTTAAAGGAGAAGACCGATGTGTCTTCGATTGCGATGAAAAGATCTGTTGTAGTATGGACTGCATAAACAACATAGCTGATGTTGGCGGTGAGGCTGGCTTCCATGGCAGAGGTGGCATCATACCGGCCACAAGAGCTGATCCGGGCAATGGATTAGGAGATGGCAATTTTGAAGGCGAAGATCGAAAGGGCGATGCCTGCTGTTGAAGTGAGGCCTGGGGAGTGAATAAACCTAAAAATTGCGACTGCCATGGCAGGGGTGACATTACACCGCCCATAACAGTTGATCCGGCCCATGGAACACGAGGAGGCAACTGTGATTGGGATGATTGAAATGGTGTTGCCTGTAGCAGCGCACCCGGCATAGCTGCCGTGTTCTTACCGCAAGGGTTACATTGGTTGGAGAACGGGTAAAGAGGCATAATGGAATAAAACGGGAGGAATGGGTAAAGTAAAGCACACGGAACGAAAGTAGGTGAAGGATTTGTTGAACCAGTAGATTCAGTAGTTGAAGGTTGAGTTTCTTTACCAGTCGTTGAATACTCTGTTGATGATTCTGTAGTTGGAGCTTCAGATTTTAGATCATTAGTATGTGGACCTTCAGTACCTTTAGTTGTTGGTTCAGATGGTAGATCAGCAGCTTGTGATTCTCTTCGTTGACCACTAGTTGTAGTTGTTGATTGAGTTGGAGCTTGTGTTGAAGGTTGAGTTGGAACTGCCGTTGGTGTAGAAGTCGATGGAGGTTGAGTGGGAGCAGCTGTTGTTGAGGCAGTAGATGGAGGTTGAGTTGGAACTGCTGTTGGTGGATAAGTGGATGGAGGTTGAGTAGATGGTTCAGTTGATCCATCAGTAGATGGAGGTTGAGTTGGAGCCGCCGTTGTTGGATAAGTGGATGGAGGTTGAGTAGATGGTTCAGTTGATCGATCAGTAGATGGAGGTTGAGTTGGAGCTGCTGTTGTTGAAGCAGTAGGTGGAGGTTGAGTAGGTGTTTCAGTTGTTGGATCAGTAGATGGAGGTTGAGTTGGAGCTGCTGTTGTTGAAGCAGTAGATGGAGGTTGAGTTGGAGCCGTCGTTGTTGGATAAGTGGATGGAGGTTGAGTAGATGGTTCAGTTGATCGATCAGTAGATGGAGGTTGAGTTGGAGCTGCTGTTGTTGGAGCCGCCGTTGTAGGATAAGTGGATGGAGGTTGAGTAGATGGTTCAGTTGATCGATCAGTAGATGGAGGTTGAGTTGGAGCCGCCGTTGTTGGATAAGTGGATGGAGGTTGAGTAGATGGTTCAGTTGATCGATCAGTAGATGGAGGTTGAGTTGGAGCTTCTGTTGTTGAAGCAGTAGGTGGAGGTTGAGTAGATGGTTCAGTTGATCGATCAGTAGATGGAGATTGAGTTGGAGCTGCTGTTGTTGAAGCAGTAGGTGGAGGTTGAGTAGATGGTTCAGTTGATCGATCAGTAGATGGAGATTGAGTTGGAGCTGCTGTTGTTGAAGCAGTAGATGGAGGTTGAGTTGGAGCCGCCGTTGTTGGATAAGTGGATGGAGGTTGAGTAGATGGTTCAGTTGATCGATCAGTAGATGGAGGTTGAGTTGGAGCTGCTGTTGTTGAAGCAGTAGGTGGAGTTTGAGTAGATGGTTCAGTTGATCGATCAGTAGATGGAGGTTGAGTTGGAGCTGCTGTTGTTGAAGCAGTAGGTGGAGGTTGAGTAGATGGTTCAGTTGATCGATCAGTAGATGGAGATTGAGTTGGAGCTGCTGTTGTTGAAGCAGTAGGTGGAGGTTGAGTAGATGGTTCAGTTGATCGATCAGTAGATGGAGGTTGAGTTGGAGCTGCTGTTGTTGAAGCAGTAGGTGGAGGTTGAGTAGATGGTTCAGTTGATCGATCAGTAGATGGAGGTTGAGTTGGAGCTGCTGTTGTTGAAGCAGTAGGTGGAGGTTGAGTAGATGGTTCAGTTGATCGATCAGTAGATGGAGGTTGAGTTGGAGCTGCTGTTGTTGAAGCAGTAGGTGGAGGTTGAGTAGATGGTTCAGTTGATCGATCAGTAGATGGAGGTTGAGTTGGAGCTGCTGTTGTTGAAGCAGTAGGTGGAGTTTGAGTAGATGGTTCAGTTGATCGATCAGTAGATGGAGGTTGAGTTGGAGCTGCTGTTGTTGAAGCAGTAGGTGGAGGTTGAGTAGATGGTTCAGTTGATCGATCAGTAGATGGAGATTGAGTTGGAGCTGCTGTTGTTGAAGCAGTAGGTGGAGGTTGAGTAGATGGTTCAGTTGATCGATCAGTAGATGGAGATTGAGTTGGAGCTGCTGTTGTTGAAGCAGTAGGTGGAGTTTGAGTAGATGGTTCAGTTGATCGATCAGTAGATGGAGGTTGAGTTGGAGCTGCTGTTGTTGAAGCAGTAGGTGGAGGTTGAGTAGATGGTTCAGTTGATCGATCAGTAGATGGAGATTGAGTTGGAGCTGCTGTTGTTGAAGCAGTAGGTGGAGGTTGAGTAGATGGTTCAGTTGATCGATCAGTAGATGGAGGTTGAGTTGGAGCTGCTGTTGTTGAAGCAGTAGGTGGAGGTTGAGTAGATGGTTCAGTTGATCGATCAGTAGATGGAGATTGAGTTGGAGCTGCTGTTGTTGAAGCAGTAGGTGGAGGTTGAGTAGATGGTTCAGTTGATCGATCAGTAGATGGAGATTGAGTTGGAGCTGCTGTTGTTGAAGCAGTAGATGGAGGTTGAGTTGGAGCCGCCGTTGTTGGATAAGTGGATGGAGGTTGAGTAGATGGTTCAGTTGATCTATCAGTAGATGGAGGTTGAGTTGGAGCTGCTGTTGTTGAAGCAGTAGATGGAGGTTGAGTTGGAGCCGCCGTTGTTGGATAAGTGGATGGAGGTTGAGTAGATGGTTCAGTTGATCGATCAGTAGATGGAGGTTGAGTTGGAGCTGCTGTTGTTGAAGCAGTAGGTGGAGGTTGAGTAGATGGTTCAGTTGATCGATCAGTAGATGGAGATTGAGTTGGAGCTGCTGTTGTTGAAGCAGTAGGTGGAGGTTGAGTAGATGGTTCAGTTGATCGATCAGTAGATGGAGATTGAGTTGGAGCTGCTGTTGTTGAAGCAGTAGATGGAGGTTGAGTTGGAGCCGCCGTTGTTGGATAAGTGGATGGAGGTTGAGTAGATGGTTCAGTTGATCGATCAGTAGATGGAGGTTGAGTTGGAGCTGCTGTTGTTGAAGCAGTAGATGGAGGTTGAGTAGGTGGTTCAGTTGTTGGAGCAGTACTCGGCGTGGTTATTGTAGTAGTATTACCTATGTCAATTTCTGGTGCTTCGGGTGGAATTATAAAAATCTGATCTCTTCTATCTAATAGTTGTGATGATTTGTTTAGTGTATGGATTGAGGATTTTGAAAAAAAAAACAAATTTTATTTATTATATATTAATCTCAAGTTAATCGTTGTGTACTTACACTCTCGTGAAGGAAAAGCAGCTCTTGGAACTCGTGCTTCCCTAAAAAGTTCACCATAGTTTAAGGATGCGGATTGTTGATTGATACCATCAGGGTTATTTCTGGTATCATCGCCTGTAGAATTTGGTTTGATAATAAAAAATAGTGGGTGATTTTTAAGGATGTGCTTAAATTACATACCGCTTTGTCCTAACAATCCAATTGGATTAGCGTCACTTTGACATAAAGTGGCAACAACAGCAACAACGAACAGCCATACGACGGTAGATCCCATAATTTCTTGATTATATGCAGCATAAGGAATATAACGTCCGTTATTAAATCCTAAAATGCGGTTTTCAAAAAAAAAAAAAAAATAACCTCAAAAATATTCTTCTTCTTCTTCTTTTAATTCTAAAAATCGTAGCTTATTTTTGAGCGCCACTGAAACAAATAAATTTCCTTGGAGGAAAGGCTTCACTTTGGCGTGATACTTCCGACTCTCGCTTTTACAATTAATTATTAATGAAAATAATTAAACAAAAAATAGCTAACGTTTAGCACACAACTCAGTTCGTATTGAATTAGCAGTCACTAAGCATTATTGTTTTGTTTATAAAAGAAAAAAAAGCGAGCTAAATTCGTTCGCCCTTTAGAAGGTGCAGTTACGTGCGTGCAGCAGACGTGCTTTTATTGACACACAAAAGAATGCGAACAGAGAAAAATGTGTTGAAATTTTATGTAAAATGAATTAGTACATGAAGGTATAATGACAACAGGTATTTTCTTGTTGTTGTTGTTGTTGTTGTTGTTGTTGTTGTTGTTGTTGTTGTTGTTGTTGTTGTTGTTGTTGTTGTTAATATATAAACTAAATATTTTAGCGAACCTTAAAATTATATTCACATAATTGGTTACGTAAAAATGCTATATTTGAAAAACGTGTTCGAAAACAATGAAGGTTCGAAAATATTTGATGAAAAAAAAAATCAATGAAATGGAATTTTTTTTTTTTTTTAAATTGATGGGATCACTAGCTGGTGGTTGAGTTGGAGGTTCAGTTGATGTATCTGTAGCTGAAGGTTCAAATCGTTGTTCAGTAGCTGAAGGCTAAGTTGGAGCTGCTGTTAGAGCTTCTAGAGGTTCAGTTGCTGGATTAGTAGCTGGAGGATGAGTAGGAGGTTCTGTTGGAGATTCATTTAGGGTGTCAATAGCTGGAGGTTGAGTTGGGTAGATAAGTAGCTGGAGGTAGAGTTGGAGATTCATTTGGGCGAGCATTGGCTGGACGTTGAGTAGAAAATTCTTTTGGTCGATCAGTAGCTGGAGGTGGATAGCAAATAAAAGGTTTTCCAATAGGGATGATGTGATTTCTCAATGTCGTTTTGGCCATTTTTAATATATCATGATCTGTAATTTTTTTTTTTTTTTTTTTTGCATTGTATTCAGTGATATTTACAATTTCATCATGACAAGATATACGCAAGAACAGAATTTGGTGATTTTGCCTTGAAACAATTTGAAAACGATAACGATTTTTTCAAGAAAATCATCTTCCCGGATGAGGCTCACTGTCATCTCAGTGGTGCGTTAAACAAACAAAACTTGCGATTCTGGTGCGAAGAAAATCCACAAATTATTCATGAACAACCATTACACTCCGCCTGAATTGACAGTTTGGTGTGGTTTTTGGTCTGGTGGAATCAGCGGTACGTACTTCTTTCGAAATGAAGCTGAAAGGTAGCACCGTTACTGTCAATGGAGTGCGGCAAAGATCGATGATAACCAACTTTTTATGGACACAATTGGAAGAAGTTGATCTTAACAACATCTGGTTCCAACAAGATGGGGATTGGCGTTTAGAGATAAATCAGTCTCTCTTCAAGCTTTAAAAGTCAATATTGAACGTGCTTGTTTGATTTAGTGGAAAAAGTGCTCAAAAATTGTGTTCATCGAATTCGTTCCGTTTTTTCTTCCCGCATTTTGGGGCCAATTGATAGCTCTAAGTGAAACCAGGTTCTTCTGTGCTTGATCATACCAACGGAGTTGAGGTCTTTCCCTTCCTCTGCTTCCATTTGCGGGTACTGCATCGAAAACTTTCTGCAAGTCTGTAAGAGCTTTCAGTCCTTCGGTTCCTTTTAAAATGTATAGATGACAGATCTTTGATCTGCCAATAAGTGAGACCCAAACAACGTGGTATTCAGTTCAAACCTCAAGATTACGGAAAATTAAACAGTGGGTTCCACAGGGTGGGGTTGTCCTCTCCCCGATGCTGTTTAATTTCTACATTTCGAGGCTTCCTCCACTACCAGAGGGCGTCTCTTTGATCTCATACGGCGATGAATATTCGATTTTGGCGTCTGGCCAAGATATTGATAGCCTTTGTTCGAATGTAAACTGCTATCTCGCCGACTTTTCTAACTTCTTAACTGCACGACATTTACATCTACAACCCGTAAAATCCTCCGCCACCCTTTTCACCAGCTGAACAAAAGAGTACTGGATCAGAACTCAATGTGAAGGTCGATGATGTAAAAATTTCGACCACGAACATCCAAAACTTACTGGGAGTCACATTTGACAGCCTGCACTCCTTCACTCTGCATGCGACTGCAATTGTCATCAAAGTACATAGCCGCAATAAAATCCTCAAATCGCTAGGGGAAAGACAAAGAAACGCTGCTGGCAACGTGCAAGGAAATTGGTCGGCAGATCGTAAACTATGCTGCACCGACTTGGACGCCGCAGACTAGCGAGACGCAGTTGAAGAAGCTCCATACTTGGCAGAACACCACCCTTCGAACCGTGACGGGGAACCTCCTTATGGCGCTGGAGCACCATCTACACCCACCCAGTTAAGGAGCATAGTGTTATGCTGTGTAAACAATATCTACTGGGATGCATATCAACGTGTTACCTGTCGATTGCGATCGACGCTGATGACACTTTGAGAAATCATCATTGATGCCACGCACAGTCCTAAATTTCGAACCTACTTTAATTTGAATAAGAAAAAAAGACACTCGTCCGTTAACCCGATCTTCTCTTAAGCCAACAATAAAATATTTACATAAGAGAAAATACAAATTTTATTACAAATGGAAAAGTGTTTCAAACACATGGTATAGAAATATGATCTTATCCGCTAATTCTACCTAAAATTAATACTAATCACCGTTAATGCCGACTAACCGTAATTCGGTGCACGCGGTTGAGGGGCACGATAGGAATATTTCCTTCTTGGCGCTGAATATCGAACTGGTTGTCTGGCCAGAGCAGGACTTCCAAGGTAGCGATGACCATGGCAACGTCGTGTTGAGGCAGGTGAATGCACTGGAAGTCTAACTGCGCGAGCTGTCTGACGTGGATCGCATACTTGGCGCGGAATGCCTCTATTATCACGTATTTGGAAACAGTTATCTGGCGCTGATATCTTGCGATTATAAGACGCTGAAGCTTGCTTTTGCGCAATTCTGGCGGGATAACGGGCATGTGTTGCACGTGCTAGCGGTGCACGATTTGGTGGATATTTCGGGCGGAGCAAGTGTGGAGTGGATATTTTGTGGGAGTTGTTGTTGGTAAAGTTGGTGCATTTGTCGTTGTTTGAGTTGTCGGTGTAGTTGGTGTCGGTGTCGTTGGTGTAGTTGGTGCCGCTGTTGTTGGCTGAGTTGTTGGTGTAGTTGGTGCTGCTGTCGTTGGCTGAGTTGTTGGTGCAGTTGGTGCTGCTGTCGTTGGCTGAGTTGTTGGTGTAGTTGGTGCTGCTGTCGTTGGCTGAGTTGTTGGTGTAGTTTTTCCAACATCTTCTGTTCGTATGTTGGTGTTTTCCCTCGGTTTCTGAGGGGATGGTCTCGAAAACATTTTGGTTGATTTCTGATTGATTTTTCTGTAATTCTGAAAGCACATGTTGAAAATGTTATTTAAATTTTCGATTTTTTTTTTTTTGAGAACCACTTTCTTAGCGTATTATTTTAGTATTAATTTGCTTGGAGTAACAAGGGCTGGAAGTCTTACTGCAGCGCTCGCCTCATGAACTCTATAAGATCCTAAAACTGCAAGGAGAATCAACAGTCAAAAGGCGTCGGGCACCTTAATCGCTTGATTCTTCAAAGCAATTACGATATGGAAACGTCTGAAGATGTTCTCGTTTTAGCTCTTAAAGAAGTTCAAAAAAAAGTAATTTTAATTACTTCATTTTGAAGCTGCAAGGTCCTAAGGCGTGAAATGGTGCCTTCTCTTGAACAAGTCAACTTTGTTCCACCAAAACCAATAATCAACTGACTGTCTACACGTTTTTCATAATTTAAATTTTCTTCTCAACATTTTCTCATTCACTTCCGATACACTCACAATCACTTGGATACATACCGTTACACCGTTCTACTGCGTGCATAAATTTTAGCTAAATTTGAATATTTTCACATAATACTCAATAATTATTTGTGTTGTTGCGCGTTTTTTCCTGTGTACACGAAAAATTTACCATTTATGTACGGCGTTGCGTACGTGTCAAAAAAAAAAAATTAATACAAAAAATTACATACCTACATATATACACTTTTTATGTGACTATTTCGATCACTGCGCTCATTATTTTGCATTACGATTTGATTAACAAAAAGAGTTAATGAGAAAAAAAATTAAAAAATTTAATTAAATAAATAAACTTAAATTAAATTAAATATAATAAAAATAATAAAATAAACAAAAATAAAATTAAATTAAATTAAACTAAATTAAATACAATAGAATAAAATTACAATAAATTAAAATAAACTAAAGTAAAATAAAATAAAATAAAATAACACAGAACAAAACTAAATTAGTAAATAAATAAAAGTTAGTTAAAAAAATGAAAAGAAATTAAATTAAATTGAAATAAATTCAATTAAATTAATTAAAAAAAAAAAAATAAAACAAACAAAAAAAAATAAAAAATAATATAATAAATAACCCCACAGGATTACCAGATTCGCCATTTTGAATTTTCCAAATCTGACCTCAAATTCGTGTTTAGTGACCGTAGAAACTTATAAGTTCACTTACTCTTAGACAAATAGATGGAGTAACTAAAGTTGTACACGAAAAACTGTTTTCAAAATGTTGACACGCGTTTTCTCGTAACACGGATTTTCGAATCTGCGGGCATTCTCGTTTTTGAACCATTCAACCAATGAACTTCGCGTTTTGCCCGTCTAAAAGGAGACACAATTCTCCGTCGCTATAACCTACAAAATCGTAATATTTTGATCAGTAATGATTTTTTACAGCCGGCCAAAGTGGAAAGATCATGCGAAAAAACGATACTTAATTTTCAAGTAGTCGCCATTTTGTTTCTATAACGAATTTTTTAATGTTTTTTAGGTTGGGGTATCTCTATGGAATGTAATCTTCAAGCTCGTTTCGGTTTTCTGCTTGTAGATGACGAATTGCGACCTGTATCGTGCCCGCAGATGAGGTCGGTTTTCAAAACACCTTTTGCTGGAGCCGCCATTTTGGAAGTCATTTTTGACACCCGACACTCAAAATTTTCGATTGTATAAAGGAAACCTAAATAAACATTTTGTAGAACAGCACACATGTCTAAGTTAGTTTTCATCTTCAAAAAAAATTATCAAACATTAGGCAATTTTTGCACAATTATATGAGAGGACACCCTTAAATCAATTAAAAAAAAAGAAGTTAAATACAATAAAAAAATAAAAATAAAATAAAAATAAAACTAAAAAATTAGTAAAATAAAATAAGATAAAATTAAATTAAATTAAAGAAAACTTAAGAAAGAGGAGGAAAAAATAAAACAAATTGAAATAATATAAGATAAAATAAGATAAGAAAATAAATAACACAGAACAAAATTAAATCAAACAATAAGTTTAAATTAAATTAAATAAAAAAATTAAATTTAAAATATGAAATAAAATAAAATAAAATAAAATTTAAGAAAAATTAACTTATTGAATTTAAAATATAATAAAGGAAAAGAAAAAAAAATTAAATAAAAATAAAATTAACGAAATAAAATACAATAAATAATATTAAAAAAATTAAAAGAAAATATGAAGAACTTTAATAAAATATATAAAGAAAATGAAAAGGAAAGTAAATGGACAAAAATAAAATGAAATAAAATAATTTACTTTACGGGTAAGAAGAAAAAAATGCGTACCGCATCGCCATTGCGGCCAGCAGTGCGTAATATCACTTGCGTTCGCTCCTCCGAGGGTAGGATCAACCCCTCTGAGTGTATTTCTAATATGAAATAAAGTCAAATCCATCAGTCGCTCGTTGTATAAACTGTAAGTTCCCCCGTTTTGTTGCAAAACCGTTAAGACGCAGACCACAAATTGGAGGAGCAGCTCGATCGGGAATCGGAATTGTTGTTTGTCATTCTGTCGTCTCGACAATGGAACATATATGTGCCTTGGAGGTCATTAAAATGCTTTAGTCTAGTCGTTATCACGGAATCACTGCAGGGGCATTCAATGAAGTTTTTTATTTATTAATTTCTTCGTACCTTGTTCTACCCCTAAACTCATTTGTACAACTATTTTGCTATATTGTTATCTACCCTCATCTACCTTTTTTGTTTGACCATTATTATCAATGACTTTCTGTCAATGACTTTTCAGCTCCCAGCTCTTTTTGCGCTCAATAGCCAGAAGATGGATTGGTACTTACCCCACTTATTACTAAAATTACTAGACCTGTTACCGTTCGGTTAGCTGAGAGTCCGCCTAGGGCTGTTGAATGTTAAACTCTACTCAATACCTTGAAACGGTGGCTAATTTTCAGACTTCTGCTCCGTATGATGATTATGGTGATCGATAAGGAAGAATTTTAATTTTCGTTGTACTGTGTCTCCAGTGGTGACCATTAGTCAGTTAAGATTCGCAACAGATGTTAAGTTTCCTACTATAAAGGTTTTAACATGGCTATAAGAATTACAAATAACACCAAACAAATTCAAGTTCAACCAGTCGTCTCGCTCTAACACACAGAGTCAGCTTGTAGCAATGTTAACAGATCACGATCTAGCGAAGGCTGAAACCACACAACCGTCGGCTATTCGCGACTAGGTGGCGCTGCTACAAAACAGTAGCAGGCAAAAGTTCTTTAGCTACACAACAAGCCAAAATTTGATGTCAACAAAACGAAGACGCCACTCTCGCGCTACCTGTTCAATCAATACAAGAGTAAGTTCCTCTTCGAAAGCGTGATCCATTTCGAGGTCCCTACTTTTTTAAAGAAAAAAACAACAGAAAATTCAAATATAATTCCCCAAATGTTTTGTTTCGAAAGAGCATTCTTTGGCATTTATTTTTTGAAGATTATCTCTTTCAAATGTTGGCCACGGGTCCTGAATCGAAGCGGGATTGCTCGCAAAGACTTTAGACTTTTCATATCACCACAGGAAGAAGTTTAACGGTGTGATATCACACGATCTTGGTGGTCAATCAACCGGCCCAAAACGTGAAATTATCTGCTCACCAAAGTGTTCTCTCAATAAACCCATTGATTGATGCGATGTGTGGGAAGTGGCGCCGTCTTGTTGAGACCAAATGTCGCGGAGATCACGAGCTTCAATTTCAGGCATCAAATAGTCGGTTTCCATTGCGTGATAACGGTCGCCATTGACGGTTACGTTCTCACTGGCATCATTTTTGAAGAAATATAGACTGACGATTCCACTGGCCCACAAACCACACCAAACAGTTGTTTTTTCTATATGAAATGGCAGCTCTTGAATCTCTCTAGGTTGCTCTTTGTCCCAAATTCAGCAATTTTGCTTGTTTACATACCCATTGAGACAGAAATGGGAAAGCCCTTGGAATAAAATTCCAAAGCAATGTCCTCTCTCTATAATTAGCAAGTTCCACTTATAAAAATACTTACTGAAACCCGTATAAACGTACAATCTTCAACTGTGGGCAACTGTCTCGAATTACAATTTAGAAAGTCTCTTAAGGTTTCAGTCCAAGACGCTACGAATCTTTTTTATATGGAGAGGTTTTATGTGATGGAGTGGTTCTATTTGTAATAAAGAAAGGAAGCGCTGCTTCGGCAATGGATGTTCTTATTCTGTAACGGAGACGGTCTTGTGTCCGCTTTAGATTCGTCAAGAGATGCTCATGATATGCCCGATTCGTAAGCTTTTTCGCACCTTTTTTACCAAGATTACGGCGATGTCGAGGTGGCTTACCAGCAAAGTTTAAGATTTTTTTAAAACTCTTTTAATCTCCCATTGGTGAGGTCAACTATCTCGCCTGCCTGCCCATATATTTTTGGCATTTTATCCTTCCGCAGTTATTCATTGTAGCTGTACAGCCCTTTTTTTTGTCTATTTTTCTCTTTGGCAGATAATGGCTGAGCTTTTTTTTTAGCTAAAAAACGATCGAGTCCCCAAAGCAAAACTTAAATGACTAGTGGCTACTGATCGTCCTCTTACACAGGGTCATCCATTTCGCAAAATAAACGTAATTAAAATGAATTTAAAATAATTTTTTCATGAAACTCTTTTTTATTATAAATTTTGAACCTTGACATTATAGTTATGTGTTTTAGCACATATTGGGCGGTATCTCGGTCTTAACTTGACGAATGTTGGTTTTCAAGTGCTCAAGAGTTTGAGGTTTATCGACATAAAACCGTGTCTAACACGTCGCCAAGATGAGAATTCCTCTCCCAATAGAACCATATTCGCTCGTGTTGTTTAGCATGTGGCACCATCATGTCGGAACCACTATTGTCCAAGTGCTGTTATTCAATTGTAGACCAAAAAAAAATCATTTTTCATACGACCATAACGCTCCGAATTGGCACTGACAATCTCGCCGTTATCGTTTTCAAAGAAGTAAGATCCAATCAAGCCTCCGGAGCATAGTGCGGCCCACTCAGTAAGTTTTTTTTTTTTTTTTTGTTGATGTTATCGCCTCTCTTCATTATTTTAGGATTCTCGCAGTCCCAATTGCAACAATTTGCTTACTTACGTATCCATCGAGTGAGAAATGTGCCTGGTTGCTGAAAAAAAAAATTTTTCTAGGATAAATCGCTGTCCACTGCTTGTTGTTCCAGCATCCAATGGCCCAAAGTATGGCGTTTTATTAATGGTCAACTGACTTCAGTTGTTGTGTGAGCTGGACTTTACAGGGATGTAGTTGTAATAAGTCCAACCCTGCAAACATTTGTGTACCATATGGTCCATTGAAGTACCTACAAATATAGTCCTCTGTGTGAACTATTGGACCAACTCGTGTTTCAATACCAGCTTAGCGTGGCACGTGCTCACGTTGTTTGCAGAGAAGTGAAAAATACTCCATAATTTGTCGTGAGAACGTGCCTGCACTTGAAAACGTCAAGAAATATGCACATTCAGGTCTTCGGCTACACTTTCACTTACAGCAGCGATATTTGTGGTGAAGCGAGTGAAGCGATGATGCAAAGGCCTTACGATATATACTTGTATAGCCGATCCAGTCTCTTCAAATTTCTTTAAAATTTAACCAGTTTCTTGAGTAGTTGGACGATTATATGCCTGACTTTTAACTAAAAAAAAAACATGTTCGGTTTGACAGTTATGTTTGACAGATGTCAAAATACAGTGCTGTTATTTCGAAACCACTAAAGGACACAATCGTTTTATTCGAAAGTTTGTGATTTGAGGAACTAAGTTCAGTGCATTGAAAGGGAATTTTAGCTTTTTTTTTTATTATTTCTGTGTTTTAATTATATTTTATTTTATTTTTACCTTTGAATTATATACTTTTAATTACATAATTTTTTTTTGTACTAAAATATTTTTAGTTGATTAATTTTTCAAATATTTTTCAATAAAACTTTTTATTTTTCATTTCATTATAATTTCAGTTTAAGAGAAGATATATATTTCATTCGCTAATTATTTTTGGAATTCTCCTTCAATTATTAAGCTGTTTAATAGCTCTTTGTTGTTGTTATGGCGGGTGGGTTTTCGTAGTTTTTTTGCCTACACAAGTCTCAAGATATCAATGCAATGTATATACGAGAGCTTGTATTGTTGTTGGAGCATATGTACATGAAAATATATGTATAAATTTAATTGTTTACAAACAAAAAAATGACATTTTTGCTAAAAAAAAAAAAATTAATAAAATTTACAGCAGGGTCAGCATTTTTATTGGCAATGAAAAAATTGGCGAACTCCACTTAATGGGTTATGGTGTTTCTGCTGTTGTTTTGATATTTTTTTTCTATCTTTAAATTTTTGAAGCAATTTAACGGATCATCCATTTTGAGGTTCCCTACTTTTTTAAAGAAAAAAACACAGAAAATTCAAATTTAATAGGGAATGTTTATTATCATTCGAAAGAACATTCTTTGGCATTTAGTTTTTGAAGATTATCGCTTTCAAATCTTGGCCGCGGCTACGTCTCAGCTGGTCCATTCGTTGAGTCCAATTTTCGATGACTCGTTCGAGCATTTCGACTGGTAACTGTCGGATGGCACGTGTGATGTTTTGCTACAAGGCCTAAATGGAAGCGGGATTCTACGCATAGACTTTGGACTTTACATATCGCCACAGGAAAAAGTCTAACGGTGTGATATCACATGATCTTGGTGGTCAATCAACTGGCCCAAAACGTGAAATTATCTGCTCAACGAAATGTTCTCGCAATAAATTGATTGATTGATGCGATGTGTGGGAAGTGCCGCCGTCTTGTTGAAACTAAATGTCGCGGAGAGCACGAGCTACAATTTCAGGCATGAAATAATCAGTTATCATGGCGTGATAACGGTCGTCATTGACAGTTACGTTCTCACCGACATCACTTTTGAAGAAATATGAAGCGATGATTCCACCGGCCCGCAAACCACACCAAACCGTTGCTTTTTCTGGACAAAATGGCAACTCTTGAATCTCTTCAAGTTGCTATTCATCCCAAATGCGGCAATTTTGCTTGTTCACATGTCCATTTAGCTAGAAATGAGCCTCATCGCCGAACAAAATTTGGCTCGAAAACGTCGGATCTTCTTGGAACTTTTCAAGAGCCCATAGAGCAAAGCGATGTCGCTTAGGAAGGTCGAGCAGCTTCAGTTCCTGCACAAGCTGTATTTTGTACGCTCTCAATTTAAGATCTCGACGTAAAATGGACCAAGTCATTCCATAAGTCAGTCCACGGTCTTCGTGTGCACTCTCAGCTACGGCCGCTATATTTTCTTTACTTCGTGCTGGACGTGATCTATTCGGTCGTATATTATCCAATAATGTATGCTGCGTCTCAAAATGGGCGATGGTGTTGCGAATACTACGCACAGTAGGCTGATTATGTTGACCATAAGTTGAGCGAAGCGCTCGAAATAATTTCTTTACAGAACGTGGAGTTTTCGTAATAAAGTTGAATGATTTGGTAAACTTTGTTCAGGCGTAAGTCTCTCCATGATGAAATGCCAAACAATACTGAACAAAAGAAACATGACAGCTTGATACGACTCACGCGTGATCTGTCAAAAGAAAGGGCTATTGAAAAAAGGGCCTCTATTTGGATCATACTTTAAATTAATTCCAAACGGAGATCCCCCTTTTACCAAATCTTTACGAAAGACTTCATATGTATGGTAAATCGGCATCGTTTTGAAAAGTTTACAATTTGAACGAAAATTCTTACATAACCTTGTATTTTTAAGAATATTTTGAACTCATTTAGCTGTTAATTTTTTTTTTCGCTAGAATCAAAAAATAACCATTATTTGGAGCAACCGTTTCACAAAATGCTGAGAAAGTGGTTTTTATGATTTTCACAATTTTTTTTTTTTTTTTTTAGATTTCTTCAAAAACTGTGTGTATAAATGGTGTTTTTTTAGACGTGTGGTTTTCAATGAAACAATACGTGTTTGCATTATATGTTTCGGGATTAGAGAACAAAAGCGAATATTAATAATCGAAAATCGCTTTATTGGTTTTCAAAATATTCTCTATTGCCGAAGCACGTTTTCTACACTGTTGCTAAATTAATCCATGTCGAAAGTCGTAAAAAAGATTCATACGAAAATATTCGGTTCACGCCCAATATTCTGTAGAAAATAATTGCCCAGCAGAGCCGGTAATTCGAGCAACCATGAAACGGTCTTGCACCACATTTACTCTAGTTTATAATGCGCATCCTCAGAGAAGCCGTACAGTGCGCACGGAATACTCTGTTGCTACTGTAGAACAGAGTATCGAAAAATACCCGATTGAGTCCATCCACTATCACGCGCAGCAATTGGAGCTGTTCCCATCCACTTTATGGAAAATTTTTAGGAAGGATCCAACTCGCACAAGAATTGAAGCCACCGAACGACCAGCAAGCGGTGAATGCGACCAAAACGAGATAGCCTCGGATACTGATTTGCACAAGAAACTTTTGTGCAGTGATAAAGCTCACTTTTGGTTTGTCGGCATTGTAAAGATGTCGTTACATTCTCAAAAATTCGCTGTTGGGTGTGCTCTGTGAAGGAATCATCGGTCCATATTTTTTCAAATATGACGCAGGCTATAATGTAACAGTCAATGGGGAATATTATAATACCATGATTAATGACTTTTTCGTGCCTGAATTGTACAATATTGATGTGGACGACCTTTGATTCCAACAAGACGGCGCTATATGCCAAACAACTCATTGAAAGAAACTTTTGGTGGGCGCATTATCTCGCATTGTGGGCCTGTGGTATGGCCTCGAAGATCGTGCAATTTCAAACCGTTGAATTTTTTGTGGGGTTCAGTAAATTCTTGTCGCCAACGCAGGTCCGCCTGAGACGATTGACACCTTGGAAGTGAATGCTCGGCGCATTGTTGTTCACATATGGTCGTAACTTCTGCAAAGAGTGGTCGAAAATAGTGGCTGTCGGCTGGAATTTATTCGACCCAGTCGTGGCGGTCACTTGCCCGATATCATTAATAAAACATAATGACAGGCCCTTATCTTTACAATGTAGCTTAATACCTGTCCAAGACTTTCATTTTTATGCGTTTTATTTCTCCTTGGAAATCGCATGTCTGGAAAAAACACCCTTTATATGGAGATCTGAAACTTAAGTGGTATCTTTTTCATAACAAGATTTCCGGCAACGATGAGCCTAATACCCTTCTGACTTCCTATTCCTCACTTGGTAAGTGAAGGGTCTGATGAGTTTATGAACCAAATAACTGCGAAAAGAATCCGAAAATTTAATTATCCTTCACTAAGAGTATCAAAACAGTTACATTAATGCTCATTTCCTTCGTTCAATAAGAAATCGCAACCTGAACGTTCAATTAGTTTAAAGGTTTTAAGCGTGCAAGATTAATAAACTGGCTTCAGTACAAAGCCGTAACAGTTACTACTTGACCTTCCCCGCTTTTGTTAGAACCGCATAACATTTATTTTTTTATTCTTTTTAGCCATAAGCTTAAGAAACAGGGACCAGAAGGGCGAACGTTGATTTAACATATAACAAAAATCCCTAGCTGTGGATAAGAAACTTACGCGTAGCAAAAATCTGCAGTTCCTTCATTGTCTAGGTATTTTTTCCTATACGCGAAATGTTCCAAGAAGATCCAACGTTTTCGAGCCAATTTTTGTTCAGCGCTGAGGCCCATTTCTGGCTCAATCCAAATTGCCGAATTCGGGACGAAGAGGAACCCGAAGAGATTCAAGAACTGCCATTTCATATAGAAAAAACAACGCTTTGGTGTAGTTTGTGGGCCGGTGGAATCATCGGTTCATATTTCGTCAAAAATGATGGCGATGAGAATGTAACCGTCAATGGTGACCGTTACCGCGCCACGATAACCGATTATTTGATGCCTGAAATTGAAGCTCGTGATCTCCGCGACATTTGGGATCAACAAGTCGGCGCCACTTCCCCCCACACATCGCATCAAACAATTGTTGCATTGAGGGAACACTTCGATGGACAGATAATTTCACGTTTTGGGCGCCGCTCGATTGTCCACCAAGATCGTGTGATATCACAACGTTAGACCTTTTCCTGTGGGGATATGTAAAGTCTAAAGTCTATGCGAATAATCCCGCATCGAGTCAGGCCCTGTTTTTTTTTTCTTTAAAAAAGTAGGAAACCTCGAAATAGATCAACCGTTATAGCGCGGGCCAGAAAACTTTTTTTTATCTCATACCTCAGTAAGCCCCAATTAAAGTGAGAATAATAGGCCTATTGGTTGCACTCAAGGCTTGGGAACATACAGTGCGTGCTGCAAATCGAATGTCAAATGTCTAAGTCCCCAGTAGAAAAACAGGAAATCCTCGAACAGATGATGTTCTTCCTGGCGCTCTTCTCTCTTATTTTTAAGGCCTTTGGTTTGTTAACTTTCACATGTCTTCAATCGATATGGATATAAAGGGTTATCCATTTAGTAGTTTCGACAGTGCAGGGCTGCATTTTGAATGACATATGTCAAACATAACTGTCAAACTGAACATGTTTTGTTTTAGTTAAAAGTCAGGCGTTCATGAAAATGGATCGACTAACAACCGCACAACACGTTAAAATAGTTGAAATCTATCACAAAAATGTTGATTCTAACGTGGCCACGCCTCGTGCTTTAAGAGCAGATTATGGTGCATATAATCGTCCAACTACTCAAGCAATTTGGTAAAATTTTAAGGAAATTTGAAGAGACTGAGACGGCTACAGATATTGGAAGGCCTGTGCAACACCGTTTAGCTCGTTCCACCTCAAATATCGCTACTGTAAGTGAAAGTGTAGCCGCAGACCCGAGAGTGCATATTTCTCGACGTCTCAAGTGCTGGAAATTTGTTATAGCACATTATGGAGTATTCTGTACTTGGAATTACTCGTACATTTACTTCCATATAAAGTCGAGGTCACACAACAACTAAAGCCAGCTGACCATTCCGAATGCCGTAGTTACGTCGATTGGGTACTTGAACAACAAGCAGTGGACCGCGATTTTCCCATATTTCTCACTCGATGGAGACGTAAGTAAGCTAATTGCTAATTGCTCCTGGGACTTCGAGAATCCTCAAGTAATGAAGAGAGGCCATAAAATAAAAACTTACTGTCTGGTGCAGTCTTTAATCTGGAGGAGTGATTGGACCTTACTATTTGGAAAACGATAGCGGAGCATTATGGTCGCATGATAACCGACTTTTTTTGCCCTGCAATTAAAGAACACAACTTGGACAATATGTAGTACCAACGAGATACTGTCACACGAATGAATATGACTTTACAAGTATAGGGAGAGGCCAACATTTGAAATTTCTCGTCTTGGCGATGTGAATTGGCCAACGAGTTCATGCGATTTAACACCGTTAGACTTCTTATTGCGGGGCTATGCGAAAGACCCGCGTATGACCGTGTTTATGCGGTTAAGCCTTTATCTCTTGAGCGCTTGAAGACCAATATTCGCCTAGTTATGGCTGAAATACCGTCGAATATATGCCAAAAAGTGGTCGAAAATCAACTCAAACGAATCGAAGTTTTCAAAAATTCAAGAGACGGTCATTTGAGTGATGTAGTGTTTCACATATAAATACTTCCAAGATTCAAGCTTTATAATAAATAAAAAAATTAATGAAAAAAAAAATATTTTAAATGCATTTTATTCACATTAATTTTGGAAACCGCAAAGTGGATAATTCTGTTTATACGCTTACTCATTGCTATCACTTCCATTGCGAACAACATAAAATGCTACGAATACAAGAAATATTTGGAGCTTATGTTACATATGTTATTTACATGAGTTAAAATGTGCGTGCCTCGACCACTGCTAGGACTAAAATTTATCATAAAAAATTAAAAAAAAATTTTAAAAAAAAGTTACCTCAACTTAAAACTAGTTTTTAGCAATAAAAAAAAATATTTAATAAAAAATTATTAGTTTTGTAGAGGGTTTTTCAGTTCAAAAATAAATTCCGATTAATAAAAATATCATTTTGAAAATGTGTCAAAATCAACGCCAAATATTTGAATTTTTAATAGTAAATAATTACAAAAATATTATTTGAAAATCAGCTTTACGATGATTGTAACGAATTTGCTAAGTTCGCCTCGATGATTTTCCAAAGCCTTCGAGTCCGATCACTGGATTGTTAAACAAAACTCCCAAGATTTATTTGTTTGGCTTCTTAAGCGTCAGGAATTTATTTGTACAATTTTCGCCTTTAGCCAACGGCTTATTTTACAATTCTTTATCATGCACACTTATTATCTGCTTCACTCAGCTCGTCCGTTTCTAAAACACACACACACAGCTCAGAGCTGTGTTAACTCCACTAAGTTGTCTACTCGTCTCTTCTTGTGATAGCGGCTGCCTCTCATTTTATACCTGTAGATGACCCAACCAATTCTGTTCACGCGCTTAAGGATAGGCTGATTATTCGTTTGCCTGCGGTAGCTACAGCTACTCCGTTCATCCTTAACGACGTGGAATTTCCTTTAATCTGCCTACCCTGTTGTTTGTCCTTCGTATGGGTAAATTGCATTATACGTCCGCTTCTTTATTTTCTGTCCTTCCGGGAAATTGCACTTATTTCGTATTTGGGTCCTTCGTATTTGGGTGTTTTTCGTCACAATATGTATGTACATATGTCGTAAGAATTACCTACTTACTGTTATTAGCAGTTGGCAGTGAGTACTTAAATATTACATAATTGAATATTAAAATGGATTTTGTAATTATTAACTAACTCATCGTACCTACATACATGATTTTTATAAATTTTATTACATATTTACATATTTTTAAAGGGCATTCTATAGTAACTCAAACAAATTGGATTGGTTGCGTAAACCCATATCAACACGTCCCATTGTAGGCACGCATTGTTTTTCTTTTTTCTTTTGCCAAAGCGTTCAACTTGCGCGCTATTTCAAATAAAAACAATAACATCCAAGCAAATGCATTCAGTGAAAACTACTGAGTGCAGTAGAATAGCAGATTATTCGTAAGTGCTTTGCAAAAATATTAATTGTTTACTTGTTTTAGTTTAAATTAATAAGAAAATCAATTTTAGTAAAAAGCCTTTTGGAGTTTTCCAATTGGTGTGAAAAGAGATTTATTCCGCGCTACAGTGTTGGTGTGAAGGAAAACAAGGATAGACGGAAATATATTAAATATATTAAATATATATATAAAACTTGTGGTCGGTAACTTTATTAGTTTATTCAATTTTATTTTTTGATTTATATTATTTTTTATTTATTTTTAATTATGATTATTTTTTTTTAATTTTTTTTTTAATCTTATTTAATTTTTGCTTAATTATAATTTTTTATTTATTTTTTTAATAATTTATTATAACTTCATATGTAAATCCATTTTATTTTACTTTAGTTTATGCTATTTTAGCTTAGTAAATTTAATATAATTTAGTTTAATTATCTTATTTTACTTCATATTATTTTATTATAAATTATTTTATATGTTTTATTTTTGGCTTATACATTTTTGTTTATTGTTATTTCATTTTATTGTAAATTGTTGTTAATAATTTTTTATTATATTTATTTTTTTTATTTTTTTTTTTCTGTTTTAAATTTAATTTCATTACTTATTAATTTTTAAATTATTTTTTTATATTTTAATAAATTCTGATTTTTATTATTTCTATTTCTATTTTTTATTTATTTATTTATTTTATTTTCGTTTTATTATATTCTCGTTTATTTATTTTTTGATGTTTTTATGTATTCCATTTGAATATATATTTTTTTTTTTAATTATTTTTACTTAAATTTTTTCTATTATTAAAGATTTTAAACAATTTATTTTATAAAAATTATTTTATAAAATTTTGGTTTTTCTTTTGATTATTTTTTTATATTTTATTATTTCATATTATTTATTATTATTTTTTATTTATATTGAATTTATTTTAATTTGTCTTATTTTATTTTATTTTATTTTATTTTATTTTTTGATTAATATATTAAAATTTTTTTATTTTTATTATGCTTGCTCTGTTTCATTTGAACTTCATTTAAATTATTTTATTTTATTTTATTATTTCATCTGAACTTCATTAGACTTCTTTTATTATCTTTTGTTATTTAATTTTTTGTACTATTATTTTTTAGTAATTGAATATATTTAAAATTGTATTATATTATTACTTAATTTTTTAATTAATTTAATTTAATTTATTTTCATTTTATAAAATTTTTATTTTTTTATTTCATTTGCTTTTTTATTATATTTTTTTGTTTCATTTAATTTATTTTTATAATTTATTTTAATTGTATTTATTTCAAGTTGTTTTATCTTATATTATCAATTAATTAATTTAATTTAGTTTATTTTTATTTAATTAATTAGTATTTTTAATTTAATTTTATTTGAGTTTCTTTTTATATTTTATTATTTCATTTGATTTATTATTACTTTTTACTTTATTTGGATTTTTATCAAATTTGGCTTATTTATTTATTTTTTATATAATTTAATTTGATTAATGTAATATACAATTTTTTTTTTGTTTTATTTACCTTTTTACTGTATTTTCATTTTATTTATTATTATTTTTTATTTTAATTGGATTTATTTTAGATTACCTTATTTTACTTAATTTTTTAATTAATGAAATATAATTTATTTATAAATTATAAAAAATTTTTTTCTTCATTTGATTTTATATTTAATTTAATTTTTTTTAATTGGATTTACTTTAAACTGTCTTTACTTTTTTTTAATAAATTTTATTTAATTCAAATCAAATTTATACTTTTTTGTTCTATTTTTATTTTTTATTATATTTTATTATTCATTATATTTTATTATTTCATTTTATTTATTATAATTTTAAATTTTTTTTTTTTTTTAATTAAAATAATTTTTTTTTTAGCTCAATTTTAATTGAGTTTTTTATTGTATTTTATTATTTTATTTTATATATAATTATTTTTCATTTTATGTGTGCTTTAATTTAATTTTTTATTCTAATATTTTACCTTATTTCATTTAGTTTTAAAAATTAATAAAAAAAATTATAATATTTGAAAGTTTTAATATTTTATTCTATTTGATTTCCCTTTCCATTAGTTTATATTATTTTATTTTATTTTTCTTCAAATTGTCCTAATTATTTTTTTATTTTACTTATTTATTTTTAATTAGTTACTATTTTTTTTTTAATTTATATTATTTCTATTTTTTTAAATTATTTTAATTTTTCCATTTTAATTTAATTTGCTCTATTTAATTTAATTTTTTGAATTTATATTTTTTATTTTCCTTTTATTTGATTTTTTTTTAATTTATGAAATTTTACTTTATTTAATTTTATTTATATTTATTTCCTTTCTGATATTTTCTTACTTCATATTAATGAATTTATTTTATTTTATTTTATTTCGCTTTATTGTGCTTCATTTTACTATATAAAATATTTGTGAATTTTCATTCTTTGCTATTTTGTTCCTTATTTATGTTTATATTTTTATTTAATTTTATTTAATTTAAGTTCATTCAAAAATTTATAGTTAATATTATTTGATTTATTTTAATGTATTTTTCGCTTTTTTATTCTTTTTTTTCTTTGTGTTATTATTACTTCAATGTAATTCTCTTCGTATTTTATTTTTTGTAATTTATTTTACTACTTTTCCTCATAGAATTTAGAAGCCTAAACAATGATGTATCGAACCACGCTGAAGTTCTTGGTGACGATTTTTGCTGCCACACTCCTAGCGCCATGTGTAGCTGGTCAAAATGCTCTGGCTCAAAGCAGTGAGTATTGGATATGTCCATTTTCACCTTTTTTATTTATGTTTTATTAAATCTTCTTTTCCATCAATTTTATATGGAAATATCGCAAATTCGCAACTCAGACAACCAAACGAAGATCATGGGCGGCATATTTATCCTACTAGGTGATGTGCTGAACAATTCAGGCGGTGGCAAAGCGCGTAAGTACCCCATTTTAGTGCTCAAGACACATGATTAGTTTTGATTTCTGCTTACAGCGTATACTACCCAAAGCACTACGGCGCTACCTACGACTCACGCCTCACCCGACAATGCCGATAGCAGCAATACTTCACTACATTCATGCCTCGATATCCTTAACTCCGCCGCTGGGGATCCCACGCAAGAAAATGCTACTGGTCGTGGCTTGTTGGACAATCTTATTCGCATTCTACGCAATGTGGTCCGTAATCTGCTTGGGGAATCAGTCGGTAAGTCGGAGCACTTTGAGTAAATCATTTGTAGAGAAAATTACATCACTAAGCTCGACATTACTACTATAGAAACCGCAACTTTAAGCTCAGGATCATTGGACCTAGGCATTTTGCTTGACCACGGTATGCCGGATAATACAGGTAAGTGAATGCAAGGGAAGTTAGATAATTTATTAAGGACAAAATTCTTTTTAATTACGTCAAGGTGGTACTGCTTTAAACTCAACCAATACGGAGCCACAAGTGGGTGCTTGTCTGAATCTCATATTGGGCGACTTAATCGGTACATTGGGTGTAATTCTCGAAAGCAGTAAGTTTCACTTTACAAAAAGTATTGTTTGAGCTTTCATCTTTCATTTCGCTATAGTGAACGGTACGCTACCATGCGCGTCAGAGACAACAACAAAGGCGTACACCAGAACAACATCATTATCACCAACTTCAATACATCCAACTGTGCTTGAAAAACTTCTTTCCACAATTCAAGCAACTTCTACTGAAGCCTCCTCGACATCTTCTAGCACAGATTCAACAACTGAAAGCACTTCGACATCTTCTAGCTCAGGCACAACAACCGCATACTCTTCGACATCTAGCTCAAGCACAACAACCGCATCCTCTTCGACATCTTCTAGCTCAGATACAACAACTGAAAGCACTTCGACATCTTCTAGCTCAGGCACAACAACCGCATACTCTTCGACATCTTCTAGCCCAAATTCAACAACTGAAACCACTTCGACATCTTCTAGCTCAGGCACAACAACCGCATCCTCTTCGACATCTTCTAGCCCAGATTCAACAACTGAAAGCACTTCGACATCATCTAGCTCAGACACAACAACTGAAGCCTATTCGACATCTTCTAGCACAGATTCAACAACTGAAACCTCGTCAACATCTTCTAGCTCAAATTCGACAACCGACGGTTCTTCGACATCTAGCTCAAGCACAACAACCGCATTCTCTTCGACATCTTCTAGCTCAGATACAACAACTGAAAGCACTTCGACATCTTCTAGCTCAGGCACAACAACCGCATCCTCTTCGACATCTTCTAGCCCAGATTCAACAACTGAAAGCACTTCGACATCTTCTAGCTCAGACACAACAACTGAATCCTCTTCGACATCTTCTAGCCCAAAATCAACTACTCCAACTCCAACAACTTTGCCACCAACTCTATCTACTCTGACGACAAATCTACCTAACTCTTCAACAACAACAACTGAGCCCACAACACTATCAACAACTACAACGGTGACACCTACACCAACACCAAATCTCACCAATCGCATAGTTGTATACTACCCTTACCCATGGTTCTTCTCATTCCAATTTCCCTTCGTTGATTGTTTCCGTATCGTCGACAATAGTGGAACAACCACAAATGGACCTACTCGTATATTGTGTGTTCCGAGATTTTCACCTGCCCAACAAAGGACACAGTAAGTGGATTTTGGCACCGAGCGTTTGATAAGCCAACCTGCTCTCTGCTAGTTCCTAAGGTCTAAGAATGATTATTATCTTATATATTAATTATAATTAAATTTCTGTACTTCTATATTGTGAATGAATAACCCATTACTAACCCTTTGCTTTTGGTCACTTTGTATTAATTTGGAGGATTTTTTTAAATAGTTTTTTTTTCATTTTTAAATAAAATCGATTTTCGAAATATCTGTTAATATAAAACTTGTTTAATCAGTCTATTCTTCGAAATATGGAATATTCTTGTTGCACACATTGCCAAGTTATTGGCATGCTTAAAGTTGTCTGGGAGTTGCGTTAATGTTTTATAAGGCGATCTCGAACGTGATCCACCTCTCGCCAATCCCATCGCAAAGCACATCTGAAGAATTAAACTAAAATCGAACCGAACAGCAACCAAAAAGGAGCGACAGTTAGTATTGTGCTGACCTCGAAACTGAGAGGGAAGAGAATGAGCGCTAAAAGCAGGGCATTAATGACAGGACAACCTGAATCATTTGCTTGAGTTACACAAATTCCTTAATAAGGGTTTAAGAGTCTAAACCTGTTCGGATGTGAATCACATTCCAATGAGGGCGTTCGACACTGACCGGAAAACTGTTACTCCAAAGAGGCAGGTGAGGCAAAATTTCCCAAACCACTACAACATATTGCGCTATATCTCAGTCATAACTTGTCGAATGTTGATTTTCAAGTGATCAAGAGTTAAAGCTTAATCCGTATAAACACGATATTGCGCGTAGTCCCACAAAAAAAGTTCAACGTTGTCAAATCGCACGATCGCAATGGCAAATTGGCATTACCAAGACGAGCGACTAAGTGGCCGGGAAATTTCTCTAACAGTAAAGCCATATTCGTTCGTGTTGTGTAGCATGTGCGGCACCAACTTGTTGGAATCACATATTATCCAAGTCCAAAATGGACCCTACCATACAAAGATTCCCTAAATTTCTTGTTTAACTTAACTGTATAACGCAATACTTAAAAACACATTCATTCCTGCTCAGTAAGAAAGTATCCCAAGTCATGGTGATGCTTAAACTCGGCAAAGCTGCCGAAAATGTAGAATAATATCGAACCCTTAGTCTATTAGCTATTGTAACCAAAGTCATGGAAGTGCTATTTCTCAAAAGCTACTACCAGTTATCGGTCTTATCTGAAAAACCTGCATTTCTATGTTACACAAGGGCTTGAACAGATCGAACTCTATTACGCAGTTTTAGCAGACGTTCCCCAGTGCATTTTAATGGCCCTCATACTCTATCTACTCTTCAAATTTTTAATGACCTATACTGGTAGGAACTACCATTGGAACTTTCGCTGATTATACTATTGTCCTAGCAATAGTTGCACTGCACCGATGTCTGAAACTCCACAACAGGTCTTTACGAAATTATTAAATGGCTGAAGAACTGGTAAATCAAAGCAGTCGGTGAACAATAGTATGTCACAAACGATCAACTCCATCGGGATCTCAAGATCTTAACCGTCTTAGAGGAAGTTAAAAATCACGTTATGTATGGGTAGAAGACTTGGTATGGTACGGACGGCGATTATGTTTGCTGTATCTATGACCAGATCAAAGGTCGAGTTTCGTTCCATAAAACAACTGAGAATTTAATTTTATTTCCATGTTCATTTAACCTTTCAATTCCTACACTAATACAGTATAATATTTTGTAAGTGTTGGTAGTCGCGTGGTAAGCAGTTTGTAGTACCATGCGGGAGGTCATGGGTTCGAGTCGTGGTCTGTCCTACATCCGCAATTTTCTGATTTCAGCTCCTCCTCCACCAATTTATCTTCGTTGGTTGTTTGGTTAGACCAATTTGTCTCTGCAATGAATTCAGGCATTTACCTAGAAGAACCTAGGAGGCTTTACAGAGCAGTATTGGAATTGATTATTTTTATGAGCCGCTGGCACTCGAAAGGGTTGGGAACTACTTGGCGACAGCGCCACCTACCTACCTACATGCATAGAAAAGGGGCTTAATTAGCACCGCGGAAACGCTTAAACCACAAGCACTCGACTGATCGTGTAGAATATCTACATTTAAGCAGTCCGAGATGGAGTTTGCTCTCTTAACTGAAATATATAAGATTCCAAGGATCAAAAATCCCCAGAGCTCCCTGAAGCGCAGTTTCGTATCACTGAGTCAACTAAAAAAAAAAACGGGAGACGGCGAACCTAATTCTGAAATGGCTGACGATGATATAAAACTTTCAGCGACCCGACTGTGAAGCAGTCAGAATAGTATTTGACAGCTTTAAGAACAACAAAATGGCGTGAGTCGCTGGCTTACAATGATTGCAATCTTAGTGCTCAGTCCACTCAATCCATAAAGAGGGCTACACCATGTACTGCACCAATTTGGTATCTCTGTAAAAGCTCTTTCTTACGAGTGTGTAAACTGATGATGGACGTCAGAATTGAATGAGAAAAATGTTTAAATTTAAAGGATTATTAACTCAAAGTAATTTCAGCTCAGATGGCCCATTTAAATCCTTGCAAAGCATATTTTTACAAACTCTCCACACCTCTCGCCTTCCTTTCAAACTAACAAGTGTCTGTGGATAAATGTGGTTAACGCGAATATCAGACGTCGCAAGTCACAACCACAAAGAGGCATCCTCAACTCAAGAGACACCAATAACGGTAGCAGCAGCAGCAGTAGGAGTAGAAGTAGAAGTAGAAGTAGAAGTAGAAGTAGAAGTAGAAGTAGAAGTAGAAGAAGAAACCCACATCAAATGCGAGGTTTGTTTGTTGAAAATTGCTTGAGTGTGTGGCATGTAGTTGACAGGTGACATGACTACTGCCAACATAAATCAATCAGACATAGAGTGTTGCTTGCTACTCCTTTATCTCTCTCTCTCTCTCTCTCTCTCTCTCTCTCTCTCTGCCAGCGACGTGTGCGTGAATTTGTGTGCTCTCGCATCGCATCACTAAAGGATGGGAGTGATAAAAGCGGTAAATGATTGACGCGTTGATGATGTTCGCTCAGAAAATGCGTAGAAAGTGTAAATGCAATTTGTAAGATGAAAATTCATGCTATAAATGATACTTGCAAAGTGTCAGAGTGCTGGAGAGATATTAAGTAGTAAATTTAAAGTAAAGAGGGAAAAGTGAAAAGTGAAAGACACTTGGCGTAGACATACTAAAAAGCCCGATATTGTTTCTCACTGTCGCTTTGACTTCGTTATGGTTTTTTCTCTCCGAATAACTGTCAGAATTTTCATTTTTTATTTTAACCACTGGTTGCAGTTGATGAGCTGTCAACTGAGTGAGGAGCTCATAATCTTAACAGAATGAACTCAGTCTTAGTTTCAGCCGATTTCGTGCTGTCTACTCAATTAACTCGTTAAAGAATGAGAGAATGCAGAGATTGCGCTTTCCGTTCTGCCGTTATTCACTGTCATAAAATTTGACAATCAGCTGTTGCATCGTCACATTTGCGATCTATTCTTAATGATGCATGGCAAGCAAGGTATTTGCACATTTTTCGTTGGATTTTTAATGGATTATACTCAACCAGCTAATTCTCTTTTTTATACAGCTGCGCTATTGTCAAATTTTCTATCATAAACCGAAGTTGAGCGAAAGGCTATATTATATGATGACCTAGAAAATGTAGCCTGATATAAAGGGTGATCCAAGTATAGGTACTTTTTTCAATAGACTTTTTTTTTGACAGATCACGCGTGAGTCATGTCAAGCTTTCATGTTGTTTTTGTTCAGTATTGTTTGGCGTTTCATCATGGAAAGGCTTGCGCCTGACGCCAACGTTCACAAATCATTCAAATTTAGTACGAAAATTCACGTTCTGCAAAGAATGTGTTTCGCGCGCTTCGCTTAACTTATGGTCAACATAGTCGGCCTACTGAGCGTGGTACTATTCGCAACACCATCACCCAGCTTGAGACCCAGCGTTCATATTGAATAACATTCGACCGAATAGACCACCGCCAGCATGAAGCAAAGAAAATATAGCGGCTGTAGCTGAGAGTGTACACGAAGACCGTGGAGAGTCGACTCGGCGTCGTTCGCAGCAACTCGAACTGACGTATGGAATGACTTGACTTGTGCAAGACCTTCCCAAACGACATCGCTTCACTCTATGGGCTCTTGAAAAGTTCCAAGAAGATCCGACGTTTTCGTGAAAAATTTTGTTTAGCGATTAGGTCTATTTCTGGCTCAATGGGTATGTAAACAAGCAAAATTGCGGCATTTTCGACGAAGAGCAAGTTGGAGAGATTCAGGAGCTGGCATTTCATCCAGAAAAAACAACGGTTTCGTGTGGTTTATGGACCGGTGGAATCATCAGTCCATATTTCTTCGAAAATGGTGTCGGTGAGAACGTAACCGTCAATGGCGACCGTTGTCGCGCCACGATAACCGACTATTTGATGCCAGAAGTTGAAGCTTGTGATCTCCGCGACATTTGATTTCAACAAGAAGGCGCCACTTCTCCCATACATCGCATCAATCAATGGATTTATTGAGAGAACACTTCGGTGAGCGGATAATTTCACGTTTTGGGCCGGTCGATTGGTCACCAAAATCGTGTGATATCACACCGTTAGACCTTTTCCCGATATTTTAAGTCTAAAGTCTATACGGACAATCCCTCTTCGATTCAGGATCGATCCTATAAGTTCTATCTGTGGGGTGATATAAAGAATTAATTTTCTACTTATCCCTCTCAGGCCTATACCAGAGCGCAATATTTGCATCAAGTGGTTGTGAAAAGGGATTTTTTTTTGGAGACCCTCATTCATATTCGACTTCTTTAGTTTAGTTATTTATTCTTCTTCTTCATTAACATCTTGTGGACACCGTAGCTGAGTCATCAAAGATAAGCTGATTTTTTTTTCTCTAATGCTTTTGGGATTTGTAGAAACAAAGTGAAGGCAAGTCCCAACCGGATTTTTCTAATGTGGCTGAGGTTTTTCTGTTCTCCTCTACTATGAGAAAGTACTCCATCAACCATCCACGTAGTTTCTGTCTCTTAATTGGTTGCATAATAACAATGGCGTCAAACAGGTTTGGGTTTAGTTTTTAGATTAGAGCTTCGGCTTCAAATTCATTGAACTACTCAGCTAGCACCACAATGGGTCGATCTCATTGAAAGCCGATTCTGGCTAGCTCCGAACTACTCGAATTGATATGTCAGACTGAGAATGGGTTGGTAAATTGATTATTTGAATACGACTATGATAGAAAACTCATGTTGAAGAAGAAGTTTCCACTTGGCAATATCCACGCAACTGTGGATGCAGTCTCTCGGTCTCCTCTAGCCGAAGAACTCGTCAGTTATAGGTGGGATAATTTTAAGGGGTTTGATTATATTTCATCACACAGGAAGGACTGCGTATTAAATCCACCGACCTGACAGTTTTGCACACCTAATTCCACATATAAACTTTTGGCTTCGAGAGCGATTGCTTATTGACGTACACCACTATCCGACATACCCACATTGCGCATAAATACCACTGACAGAACTTGGGAAGAACGTAGACTTTCAAAAACTTTCATTATTCTTGGCATATGATGCCTTACGCTCTGCCTCTGCACACGCAACAACTTCGAAATCATATTCATTGCCTTCAATGGTATCCTTTGAATATTCCCATACGCCAAAGTTTGAAATTCACAGCCAATTATGACAACAGTGTATCTTTCAAATGAATATTCTAAGCAGCTTGAGGTTGTTGTTCTTCCGTCCTGCAGCCATGCAAGCAATAAAACTGGCAATCATTCAACGGCTCGCAGAGCTGTGTTGTGAGGTCCTTCGAATGAATATAGAAGAAATGCGCATCTTCAGCGCTATTCATTGAAGGTTTAGACGTGTTTTTGTTGTTGTTGTTGTTGTTGCATGAGTAATGGTCGTTGTTATTTATACCAAATGTTGTGTTGTTCGTACCACTCGACGTTGACTTCTTCTTCTGCTTCTTCTCCTCCATGCTCTTGCAGCTGTCGCTTTTGTTGTTTATACGCGATACATGCGAAAATCCCATAAAGTACTCGGTGACATATACTCAACGAACAGTCTATTGGCTGTATGTTATGTATGTATGTATATATATTTATATATAGGTACACATTAGAGGAAGAAGCTCGAAAGGACTGTCATAATAAAGTTTCATTTTCAACGGTAACTTCTTCTTCTGCGTGTCATACGGCCGCTGTTGTCGCTGTTTGCTGCTGCTGTTGTAACTTCTGTGCTGTTGTAACTTCTGAGCTACAAACTTTAAGCGCAAAATTAAATAACAACAACAACACCAATAACAACAACAAAAACAATATTAGTACAGTTCAAAGAAGGAAGGAAGCAAAGCAAGCACACACACAATCAACCAAGGAGACACTAAATTTACGCTGCAAAGGCAATTTAACTTTACGACAATTGGCATCGACAACAGATGTCGCTGTCAGGCGGAAGGCAAACGTCGCACGCAGCCATAAGCACACACTCGTCCATACATAGGTCAGCACTGTAAGATATGCGTAGCCCTTAGCCTTGTTGCTATTGCTTTTGCCGTCGCTTTTCGTCGGCTTACTGTTTATCAAACGCCTTGTCATAAGCAGGCAGGCAGCCAGCCAGCCAACGCCTGGCAATTCTGGGATTCTGCTTAGCTCGCGCGCTTTGTTCTAAGCACTCGTAGGCGTTGGCTTTGTTAGGGCACTGTTGCCATTTTTTCTTCTACTACTATTCGCTGCTTTGGCAATTTTCGTATCATCCGTGCGCAACATCATTCGAACGTCTATCATTTACAGGATACGTACTCTCATTTGGTGACGGCAAAAGGATGAACGACGACGACACCTCTAGTAGCGCGAGTATATTAAATTTATTTTATTTCCTGTGCGTTTAGGTAGCGTTATAGCGAGTTTATTGCAAATTGGATACACTCAAGCATTAATAAAGTTGCTTTTCTTCGGAATAACTAACTGAAGAAACAAGGCCTCGCGGGTGTAGTCTAAGAAGTTCGCGTTGACTTTAAGATTTTTATTGAATTTAAAAAAGCTTCCTGGTAGTCTAGAGTTCAAATGTAGGAAACTCTAAGGTATGTAGAACTCGAAGTTTGCAGTAGGATAAAGGCAGAGACAAAACTTAGCCGAGATTGCGAAAGGCCTACTCAGAAGGACATACTGTCACCGCTGTTGTGGCCACTTGAAGTAGAGGAGTGTAAAAACAGTACAACAGCTCTCTCAGCTCTGCTGGACCGTTGGCAAAAAAATACCCACATAACGGCAGACATTGGAAAAGATATCGGCACTTGCTGTCCCCCACATAAAGAGAGCCTCAATAACTACGGCTGCATTCGATGAACATTGCATTGAAACACAGTGTGGTGAAATTCACTGTAAGTTTGGTGAACTGCCTAACTCATCGGACTTAGCTCAATAAGCAAGCGAAAAATAGACGGAATATACCACTCTCGTGTTTCTTACGTGGGAAAGAACTTTTCAGTCTACAGTAAAGGAGAATTGATGGCTCAGCAATGTGGAATTTGCCAACGAAACTTAGAACATTGTCACTGAACTATCACGAATGGTATGGGTAGAGAGTAAAAGCCGAAATCTATTGCGCTGAGGTGGAACTCGACAACACTTTAAGCTGCAAGATTGCTGCTTTATTTTCCAGATGAAGGGAGGTGTTTGTGATAGATAAAGCTACCTAAGGAACCCAATACCGCAAGAAACAACATTCTATAGCTGTCTAGGTGACTAGGTGTAAAGTGAATGTCTGACGACGCATCTAGGCTTTTAGAAAACCCATTGTGATACCAACGGGGCTGAAATTCTCCTCACACCACTATGTCCTCTCTGACCCACTCAAGGATCTGGGTAAACTTATTTAATTTGAACTCTTTTATATGTACAACTTCCGAGATATAGCCAAGTAACCCGAGACCGATAGTTGCGAACCTTTATGTATACAAAGCCTTGCATCCGCATTTCAATCTTCCTGACAGCTTCTACAGTGATGCTTTTATCGTAGCCCTAGGCTGCTGCGTTGTTTGCCAATAATGCAGTGACCTGTATTCTAATAGAGGATTACATCTGAAAATATTCATAGCAACAGGCAACAGTGCATAGAGCAACTGTAGTGACACAAATTCAACTGTGCTGAATTCCAGTCCACAAATGTATTGAGGGAAGGGTATATTATAACGGGTAATCTATTTCGAGGTTCCCTACTTTACAAAAAAAAATACAGAAAATTCAAATTCGATGGGGAATATTTATTATCATTCAAAAGAACAGTCTTTGGCATTTATTTTCTTGAAGATTATCAGATGGTCCATCCGTTGAACCCAATTTTCGATGACTCGTTCGAGCATTTCGACTCGTAACTTGTGATTGACACGAGTGCTGTTTTGCTACACGGCCTGAATCGAAGCGGGATTGTACGCAAAGACTTTAGACTTTACATATCACCACAGGGAAAAGTCTAACGGTGTGATATCACGCGATCTTGGTGGCAAACGAACCGGTCCAAAACGTGAAATTATCTGCTCACCAAAGTGTTCTCTAATAATTCCAAGGGAATTGGAACCGTCTTGTTCAAACCAAATGTCGCGAAGAACACGAGTTTCAATTTCAGGCAACAAATAGTTGGTTAACATAGCGCGATAACGGTCGCCATTGACGGTTACGTTCTCACCGGCATGTTTTTTGAAGGAATATGGACCGATGATTCCACCGGACCCACAAATCACATCAAACCGTTGTTTTTTTCTGGATGAAATGGCAGCTCTTGAATCTTTTCAGATTATTCTTCGTCCAAAATGCGGCAATTTTGCTTGTTTACATACCCATTAAGCCAGAAGTTGGCTTCATCGTTGAGCGGACCATCTTGGAACTTTTCCATAGGGCGAAGCGCTATCGTATGGGAAAGACGAGCGTCTTCAGTTCTTGCACAAGCTGTATTTTGTACACTTTCAATTTAAGATCTAAGTACGGTTCGTTCTATACGTCAGTCCCAGTTATTGCGAACGGCACCGAATCGACTCTCCACGGCCTTCGTGTACACGATGTGTCAAAAAAGATCAACGCGTTTAAATTTTTGAAATCTACTACAAGAAGGCGATTCCAACGGAGCCGCGTTTCGTAAAAGGAGATTATGGTGCACATAATCGTTCAACTACTCAAGAAATTGGTGAAATTGTAAAAATATTTGAAAAGATTGGAACTTTTACTCTAAATGAAAGTGTAAGAGAAGACCCGACTGTATATTTTTCTAGATGTTCTCAAAAAGCTGAGACTTTATTGTTAATTACGTCGATTTGGTGCTTGAACATCAAGCCGTGCCGCGTTTTCCCACAAGAAAGTACTAACGATTCTGAGCTAAGTTTGGCCATGTTTAAACGTAAGAATCCGGAATTTTTGGATCGATATGTGACAATGCTTGAACCCTTGATCCTTCACTTTATTCGACAATCGAAAAAGATCTGAGCGATCAGCAACTGATGAACCTTGATCTAAGCGTACGAAAATACCACAATCGGCTGGAAAGATTATCGTCTCGGCATTTTGGGACACATTAATTTAGCTTCGAATGTGCTTCCACATCCACGTACACGCCAAATTTCCCTCCCAGTGACTACCAGCTGTTTGAAGGCCTCAAAAAAAAATGTCCACCATTGAGAAATTTCGCTCGATGGAATAGACTATCGCCGTAAGTGATGCTTCACAATAGGGCAGGCAGGGCTTATTGCTCTGTAATATCTGCGACTTCTTCCATGCGTTTGGAAAGTAACTTAGTTTTAGGATGGCATTAAAGAGTTCATAGAGCAGAGATAGTTCAACTCTTGGTAGCTCTTTATTCATTTTTGGTGTAATAAGGTCATAACCTGGAGATTTCTACAAGTAAAATTTCACAATCGCATTTAAAACTACCAGAGTTGTTTTAACTGCCTCTTGAGTTTCAGGTCCGTTCTCAATTAATTTCGGATAGGTAAAATTATTAGTTGCATTATTTGGCTGGAACACATGACTTAAATGTTTTGCAAAACTCCTCTCTTCGTTACTACGCATTCAGTTACCATTTGTGTTCCTGATACCCAAAGTTTTTATGCACCTTCCAGAGTGAGTATTTTTTCTGTATATATTTTGACGTAAACAATGCTTTTTTATTACCAATTCTACTCTTTCAGCATGTTTTCTTCAAATGCGTCCGTTCTTCGGTGATTTCGTCCTTCAAACGGACCAATACCACTGTTTTCTAATTGCTGTTGATGGTCCTTCCTTCCTTAAGGAAGTCAACGAAAATTATTCTATGAGCATTCCAAAATACGGACGCCATAACCATGCCAGCCAACTATTGCGTTTTTCCACGCTTTGGAGCTGTTTCATCGTTTGAGGTCCACTCGGATGACTGTCAATTGGACGCCGGTGTGAAATGATGGAGCCGTGTTTCATCCGCTATCACATATCGACACAAAAACTCGGGTTTATTACACTTGAACATCGTCAAACATTGCTCCCCAATCATCAATTCGTCGTTGTTTTTGGTCAAAAGTGAACTCATCTCTCTATGATTCAGCTTAATTTCTGAGAACTAGAAAACTCGCTAGATCAAATCTGGAGAATATGTATTTGAAGTTGTGTTATTCATTGCTCTTCTAACCGTTATATGCTGTGGCAAAAACGCTTGATACGTCCTCATTTGAAGAAAATTGTAAACAAAGCCTTCACGTTCGACTATTTCTTTTGGGTGCTTCTTTCTGTCTGGGTTTGCGCTGCAGCTGTCAATGACATGTTTAAGTCATTCACGCTGGTTTTATTGTTGTAACTATTCGCCCTTGACTAACCCGTCAACCTTTATTACCAAGGGTGGTTAGGTTGTGTCGTCGTGGATAAGGTCATCAGGGGCGATTACCCTCATTAAGATCGTAACGTGTTCAGTGACTCAGCGTTAGTATATACACGACGTTTCATTGGTATTAGACAATTAGTCCTTGAGCTAACGTCAAATCAAGCAAGATGAGTGCCGAGACTGCTCACACCTCCGCAAAAACAACAGCGCTTAGAGTGCCCACGTGCAGTTTTGAATCTCTGTAATGAAGAGAAGGATGAAGTATTGAAACGAAGACGAAACTTTGGTTCATCATTATGAACCTGAGTCAAAACATGACTCCATGCAGAGGCATAAGAGAGCGCAGCACCTCCTTCCAGAGAAGTTTAAGATGGTAGAGTCAGCTGGGAAACTCATGTTAATGTTAGACTGATTAGAGTTTATTGCGGGAATACTTCTCCAGCATAATTAAGAGCAGTGGAAATGAAATAGCTGGAGATATCGTACAGGAATCCCCAATCAATGAATATGGTGCAGACGTTCTATAGCGAGAAAGATCAAGCCCAATGTCAAAGAGCTATTTGAACCTTATCGGTGTGGTTTTTTCCTCTTCTTATTGATCGGTTCTATTCTATTGGCTCTAGACCTATTAAATCCACCACTCAGCTGCTATTTACCATGAGCCAAAAACTTGCAAAAGATCCGTCTAAAAGGAATTGACACACACCATCACTTAGTAGATTTTTAAGTGGCCTTCGATAGAACGCAAAGGAGATACCTCTAATCCGGTATGTCTGATTTTAAGCAATGCATAAAGCTACGTCAGAATTGGGAAGGGCTTCTTCGGGACGTTCGGTACCAAACAAGTATTCATAGTATTCTGCCAAAGTGACTTTCTTTCGTTTGACCTTGACCTTTTCCTTTTCTTAATAGTTTATATAAGGGAATACAACTGCCGGCGTATGCTGAAGATAGTGCTATCATTGATCTCAACAACCTTGCCGTTAGTAATGCTTTCTCCAGAGTCTTGGCTTCCATGTCTTTCTTGACGTTCATAACTGTGAAGTTGGAGCTGATTTCCTTCATATTTGAAACCACGTCAAGTCCACAAGCAACGTCAGTTGTGAAATCCAGGCCAAGTACAATTGAAAAATTTAGTCCTCTTTCGAGAAACCAAAACCAAACTTTATATGACAAGTCGCTCAAGATTCCCATCATACTGTAAGGTGCAGAAGTTTCGACGATGACAACATTCGTTGACTCGACTTAACAAGTCTTTGAGAGAGAAGTTTTCCGTAAGATCTACTCCACGTGCGAGCTGACGTATGCCGCAGACCATGGAACCATGCACTTTATTGGCATAGGTGAAGGTTTTAAGAAACAACAGCTTCGCCGGCTAGGTCATATTATCCGAACGGACGAAAACACTCCAGCTCGGTAAGTATTTGATGCAGCACACGCGGCTGAATTCAGAGAAAGAAGAATACCTCCACTCCGTTGGAAGGAACTGGTGAAGAAGGAATTGGCTTCACTTCTTGACTTTTTGAACTCTATCTACGAGAGGGTCTCAGAAGTCTTATGAAATGATTTTTACAGAAGGCTTGATGTTCCTTTTCTTACAGCAAACTGCGTTTAGAAAAAACGTTTTATATAAGTTTGTAGGTTAGTCTGAACAGGATCTGGAAGCACAAGCTACTAACCACTTAGACACTGCTGTCGCCGTATGCTCGGAATCGATCAAAAACTAAGCGAATATTTCAAAATAGTATTTTTTCCAAACTGTAGTCTGTAATGAGTTCGTGGTCTGCTCCTGAGCACGGAGTACTTGGACTCAGTGATTAACTTCGCGTCGTTTAGGCTCGATTTTTGATATTTTTTTATGAAAATTTGACATCACTTCTTTCCAAAAAAATTCCAAATTACTGTCTCATTGTTTTGAAATTAAAGAAAGAAAAAAACGCACTGCAATACCCTCGAACTCTCCAAATGCGAGTACAAGCACCTCACAACGCTTGCTCTTTATTGGATATCAAATTTTTAAGCGGCTTAGATTACCAAAAACAACAACAATAAAAAAATAATGCTTGAATAAAGCGTGTAAAACAGCTGAAGTGACAATGAAAACATTGCGCACGGTGATAGCGTGGGAAGGGAGGAAAGTAATCGAGAGATGTGTGCGCAAAGGACACGCCAGGACGACAAGGGATTCATAAAATTACTCAAGCACACTTTTTCGGTTGCTGCTGTGAGGTATGAGTGTGATTATATGAAATTGTTGTTGTTGTTGTTAATTTTTTTTTTTTTTTTACTATTTAGTAACAGAGAGAAACTCATGTCGAGCCAGGATTTGCCGCTTGTAATCCACGGAGAGCAACTCAACAGCTACAAGCGCATCAACACAGACACAGACACAAAACATTAGCAAATATTTGTAAAACTCCTGAAATCGGTGTTATTCCAAAAAACACCCTTTGCATTTGTGAGCTTCCGTTGGCAGTAAAAACTTTTCTTTTTTTTTTTTGGTTTGTGGCGCACGCCCGCGCCGCGCCTCAAGCATTTGTGCGAAGTTCACAGCACTTAACTGATATTCATCCATTGTCAGCCATACATACATGAAGACATACATACATACACACACATACATACATACATATATACATACATACATACATACTTAGGAAAATATATTTGCATTAACTCATCGCTAGTGCATCGAGTGTATGTGTGTTTGTTTGTATGTATATTTCTAGACGTCTGTGTTTGTGTGTGTGTGTGTGTGTGTGTGTGCATAAAAATTTATTTGATTTGTTGAAAGCATAAACATGCAATTTACATTAAGCCCTAGAGCCAAATACAAACTCACTTCCACACATACATACGAACGCACACACACACACACACTCACAGCGATACAAGCTCTGTTTAACTCTGTATACCTCTGTTGAGGTTTTTCCTCAACCTTTTTTACATTTTGTATCTTCTCTGCTCCACTTTCGGCTCAAATTGACCGTAAATCTTGATATTTGAAAATAACAAAATTTCCAACCGCTCGATATTCGTGTGTTAGCTGAGAGCGCGTTGCGCTATCTGTTTTCGGTTGAACTTGTTAAATGAAAATTTATTTATTTTATATTCTTTAATGGCAACATTGGCTCCAGCAGATTTAATGGGTGGAATAGATAAAGTTTAAAGTACTATCTCCACAATAATTAGATTTAAAGAAGCTGAGATTAGGTTAAAGTGCAGCTCATTAGCCATATAGTTCGATGCAAATGAATCGGACCTCAAAATTTCTATTGAACACACCCAATGAGGGGAAAGTCTAAACCCAATAAAAGTGAAGAGGTCCCGAAGGCAAGCACACCCAGCCGCCTTTCATTCAGTTTTGGTATCTCAATGAAGAAGTTCATCCTAACGAAAGGAGAAAATAGTCTAAAACGGAAGAACAGATATATCTTCTTCTCTCCTTTGGCGTAGGCACCGCTTACGCGATTATGGCCTCATCAACAATAGCGCGCCACTCGTTCTTTCTCTTTGCTGTTTGTCGCCAGTTGGAAATACGAAGTGATACCAGGTCCCTCTCCACCTGATCTTTTCGACGGAGTGGAGGTTCTCCTCTTCCTGTGCTTCCGCCAGCGGGTACTCCATCGAATACTTTCAAAGCTGAAGTGCTTTCATCCATGCGGACGACATGACCTAGCCAGCGCAGCCGCTGTCTCTTGATTCGCCGAACTGTATCAACCAACGTCGACGTGTAGCTCGTAGAGCTCATCGTTCTATCGTCTACGGTATATGTCATTACCAACGCGCAAAGTACCATAAATCTTCTGCAAAACTTTTCTATCGAAAACTCCTAAAGTCGACTCATCGGAGTAGACATCGTCCAAGCTTCTGCTCCATATGTCAGAACGGGAATGATGAGCAACTTGTAGAGTTTGGTTTTGGTTCGTCGAGAGAGGACTTTACTTCTCAATTGCCTACTCAGTTCAAAGTAGCTCAGTTCAAAGTAGCACCTGTTGGCAAGATTGATTCTGCATTGGATTTAAAGGTTGACATTGTTGGTATTGTTAATTCTGAGAGAGAGAGAGGGGTATTAGATTAGTCGGTTTCAGAGGTTATGAAAAGAAGTGATTAATATCGCGCTGGGACTCACTATATGCAGTTGGTGATTGGATTTCGAGAAGGCCATTCATGTAAAGAGAGTTCACAAAGGTGTTAATGGGCGCTGGTTGAATGGTGTTTAAGGCCGGTCGTATGTCGTCCATTCAGCGGTTTCTATCTATGTTGCTGTACGGAGTCGCGTTGGTCTAGTACTTCCTTCTTGATGTGACTGGGTGGAGGTTGAGCTTCTAGCAAATGTCAGTGCGGGGTACTAGAAGCTGCTGAGTAGGATATGCGGTCTTAAGATGACACCAGGAATTGCATTGGTTGCATCTAACCGAGATGGAAGAATGGCCGAATCATATTTAGCACAAGCAGAAGAAATAATCCATCCGACCGGAGTTAGTTTACACACCAGCTCTGTTGAGAAGGATTTGCAGCAATCCTGTTGTAAGGTGTTGCTCCGTTGATGAGCTTAGACTAGAATGACCTGATGACATAAATGGTACTCCGGTACGTGGAACCGGTTGTTGTGAGAGCTGTATAAGTGTTTGTTTTTACTGCACCTGGCATATCTTTCGCTCTTCGAAATTTAGTGGAAATTTCAATAGGAACCTTACACTACATCAATAGCAGGTTAGAATGAACAATCAATCAAACAATCGATCTCTTCCTAGAGGAGATTTCTGCTTTCCCTGATGCTAATAGCATCGAGAGCTTTAAGAGAGGACTATGTTGTTGTCATTCTCTCGACCTGAAGATTTTCCTTCGTAAGCTCCTAATGCCAAACTTCCAAATACTCTCATCATACACATTTCTGCGGTAGTAAGATGGATACAAACCTCCGAGACTGTGTTTCGAAGGTGCAGCATGCATACTGCATGAGTTACTTGGTTAGAAGAAGCTCTCTACTACAAGGATTTCGCTGTAGTGGCTTTTCTTAACATTGAAGGGGCGTTTAATAATTTTCCTTCGGGTGCTTGTGCTCAATATTAAATTCCTAAATATTTTCTATGATCTCATGGGTAAAACCAGTTGGGCTACCAGAGCTGTTCCTTTTTTCTCTTTCACGTTACCCGCCTCCCATCCAACAGACCGGGGGGCGCGCCTGATGTATAAACGTAATATCCAACGGACCGGCGACCGATAACCAGGTACATCCCGGGCACCCCCAACTTGGCTTATTCACCAAGAGATATGGAATCTTGGTAGCGATTCCCCCCCAAATTTTATTAGAGAAAGTGAAGTACCTGGGGACTACTCTAGACTGAAATTAGTCCTGGAATGGAGAGAAAAGGAAGAAGAAAGCATCGGTAGCTTTATACTGCTGTAGAGTCGTAATAGGTAAGAGATGGGGACTTTCTCCTTAAGCAGTAAACTACTTCTGCACAGAAGTAGCTTAACGGACGTATCGGTCTTTCAGGAGTTGAGCGTCGATGGGTGGTTTAGGATTCCAGATCATTACAGCGTTTTTCTGTCGGAAGTGGCTGCTATCAAGGATGCGGAGGAAAACTGCTTCGAAGTTCGGTTTCTGTGAGAGAAGCTAACATTTACTGGGATAATGAATAGTCTACAACGACTTTGGGCTCACTTATGTTCATGGTCTTTCTATAGCGTTGACCTATTACAATGTTAATATAATTTGGATACGGAACGCAGTTGAATTGTTGAGAACTACAATGCTGATGAGCTTCGCGAGACTGATATTGAAAATTCTCAAATCGCATACGTTCACCAAACCGTAGGAGTTAACCGTAGGAGTTGACCTCAGTCGAATTAGTAGATTTTTGATATGCACTAAGCTGGATGAAAGTGATTTTGTGACGTAATAATGAGCTTGTCTTATGTGTCTATGTGACATCCTCATTTCGCGTCCCGCGTTCTATCGAAGACAGCTTTAAAGTCAACAAGTTGGAGGTTTCCTTTTTTAATGAAACCTTTTTTGAGGTCTAGGCGGATGGTAGATTGCTGGTTAATAATTAATTTACCATCTCGACGGTTACACTACGTTGCAAGAGGTTCTTAATCATGACGCCTTGCTTTTCTTTTTCACGCATTATCGTTTTCACAAGGCGAGTCTTCCTACATGTGGAATAAGTGATATGTGAATAATAACAGCTGCAAAGGTGATAACCAAGGCGAAGCTGAGATGCGAAATTCAGTGCAAAACAAATCCTTGAATGAGTAAAAAGGCATAGAAATATATCTGTCTCTCTGTCTCATTAGCTTAGCCTAAATATTCAGAGTGTACACGAAGACCGTGAAGAGTCGATTCGCGGCAACTCTTACTGATGTATGCAACGTCTTGGCGCGTTTTATGTCGATATCTTAAATTGATCTTTTCGTGCCAAATTTTGTTCAGCGAGGGGGCCATTTCTCGCTCAACGAGTATGTAAACAAGTAAAATTGCCGTATTTGGGACGAGGAGCAACCTGAAGAGATTCAGGAGCTGCTATTTCATCCAGAGGAAACAACGGTTTGGTGCGGTTTGTGGGCCGTTGGAACCAACGGTCCATATTCCTTCAGAAATGATGCCGGTGAGAACGTAACCATCAATGGCGACTGTTATCGTGCCATGATAATCGACTATTTGATGCCTGAAATTGAAGCTCGTAATCTCCGCGACATTTGGTCCCAACAATATGGGCGCCACTTCTCACACAACGCATCAATCAATGGATTTGATTGAGAGAACACTACGGTAATCAGATAATTTCACGTTTTAGGCCGGTCGATTGGCCACCAAAATCATGGGATATCACACCGTTAGACTTTTTCCTGTGGGTATTTGTAAAGTCTAAAGTCTATGCGGACAATCTCGATTCGATTTAGGTCTTGGAGCAAAACAGCACGCATGTCATTCGCCAGTTACCAGTTGAAATGTTCGAACGAGTGATCGAAGATTGGACTCAATGGATGGGGACCATCCGAGACGTTGCTGCGGCCAACATTTGAAAGAGATAATTTTCAAAAAAAAAAAAAAAAAATGCCAAAGAATGTTCTTCCTAATGATATTAAACATTTCACATTAGATTTGTATTTTCTGTGTTTTTTTTTTCTTTAAAAAATTGGGGAACCCCGAAATGGATCAGCCGTTAGGATAATTTGAGAAAAAAATAATTTAATTAAAATTTTCACAGTTTATTTTAATGCGCGCGATGATGTTGGTGATGATGATGAGTTGATGAGTTAATTAATCTAGTTTTCCCACACACACACACACACACACACACACACACACACACATACACAAATGCACACGTAAAATTCTATGAAATTAATCAAAATGAAATATAATATTTGTATGAATATCACGGCAGCAGTGGCGAAACACAAAAGCCAGAGGATTTCAAACGAAATTCATTAAATGCAGACACACAAACATACATATGTATGTACGCACTCACACATATAAATACAAAATAAGTAATTTAATAATAGAATTTCTCCAAGTAACTTATTAGTGTGGCTGAATGGGAAAACACACTGGGCACAGTGCAGAGCAAAAAAGCAAAGCAAAACAAAGCACAGACAGTTAAACAGACAGACAGTCATACATATGAACACACAGCCATGCATAATGAATGTAAATAAAAGCGCTTCTTTGTCGCTTGACACGTGACCCAGGAGTTGCCAATTGTTGTTGTTGTCTAAATAAATAAATATGTTGTTGTTGAAAGTGCACAAAAAAAAATACAAAAAAAAGCCATAAGTCACTGGCTCTTCGTCATCCACACTAAGCTGTGTGAGTAGTGAGTTCATTTTCATTCTTTTGAAACTCAAAAGCCCAAATTGTTGTTGCTACCGACTGCTGATGATGCCGATTTACGCACTGATGGTGCTGGCGATGTGGTTGACAGTGAATGAGCGGCACTTGATGAGCTTCATTTTTTATCACGTTTATACCCATGATCTGTTTGCGAGACAGATGATTTGACGTTGTTTGGCCAGCCGTCTATACACATGAACCTCAACAACTTAGATTTGGTATGAGCGGGTAGATTTGTGTAAAATCTTATGACGAGTATATGATTTGAGACTGCAGAAAGAGCGAATGAAACGAACTCTGTGCTGGTGTCGGACAGCAAGACTTCGTTAAATCGAGAAATGGGCTTTAGAATCCAATCAAGTCAAGTCCTCCGCAGTACACCTGCTTTTACTGCTTTGCCGCAGTGCTCGTACAGCTCATGGTCTTATTGTCTGAAGTTACAGTGTCACAAATACCTATCGGAAGGCTTGCTCGTATCGCTTTGTAGGGAACTCCTCATCATACCAATTTTCCGTTTATTGCGTTTGCAGTAAGTATATATATCACATAGTCGGATATTTTATTCTTTTCATAGCTAGCCAAGTATCTGAAAGGAACTTCTCTGTGTGGTAAGTGGTTAGCATTGCGCACTACGAAATTCGAAAGGCCAAGTAGGTTCGAGTCCAGGTTCGAGCAACATCCAAAATTATATCAAATTAATTTTTCTAATTGCGGTCACCGCTCGGCAGAGAATGCCAAGTGCTTTGAGTGTATTACTGCCATGGAAAAAAAGCTTCTCTTATGAAGATCATCGGCCGTTCGGAGGAGGCATAGAATAAACTTAAGTTTCCTTCAGTTGCTGATAAAAACTTTAAAAATTAAGATGCAAACCCACAAATTGGAGGGCAGATTGCCGTAATTCTCTTAATTGGGGAGTTTATACAGCGTAGCACAAAGTCCTAAACTGAATACGCATCCTTTGTGTAATCAACGTTGTAGCCGAAGATTACAGAGCGCCTACGTCCTACCGTCTTTGATTTTGTTTAAACTGGAAATTCGTCGCTACACCATCCCGCCGTTTGAGCTCAACGAAAGCCGAATATCTCTGCGAAAGCTTATTTTGAGTTGCGTAGAACTTTTCTCACAGAGCAAGAGTGTTAGGTAGGTATACACTGAATAATCTTTCGCTGGGACGGCATTCCAGCGACGAGTTCTTCTTTTTTATCATATGCTCGTTCTTAGCTACAGAGAAATTCTGCTCCAAGGCGATGTTGTCCTTTAGGAAAGTAGATATCTAGCAGTAGTAGTTTCTGATGCAGGGATTACGATCATGAGACAACTATTACTGTAGCTGAAGGAAAATGTGGAGTAATGAGATGCTTACTGCGCTGAAAGCTCAATTCCAAGTCCAACACACAGTTCCCCACACCTATATATAATCACCGTTGCAGGTGTAAGGCGGAGCCGCTTTCTTGTATCTTCCGCGCTATTATTAGCATCTTTCGGTATGCACTGTTGAGAGCCTTTAGTTTTTTCCGCACATCAACCCACTCTGAATGACTACCTTCAAAGTTGAGGCAGTGAGCATGCCAAGTGATTCGTCGTTAAAAATATAGAAGCTTACCAGCGATGGAGATTGCGGCCCCTACTTTTGAACACTTACCTCGCAGGCGTCGAATACTTTTGTCAGGAGCAAGAGAATATTTGGAGCGAAATCGTGAAGGATATGCGTATTCAACCTCGTGACAGATGGCTGCTACACATCCTAGCTATATCCACGCCTAAAGGACCTTCAGCCGAGCTACTCCTCCTCTGGGTGGTAGGTTTCTTGAAGGTTTTACTTAGTAACGGAGAGACCTATAGTTTCAAATCATCTCCGAAACACTGGTTGTTTTGTAATGCAACTAGCACTGGAACTCGTGACGCTCCCGGAAGTAGGACGCACTACTAGTCACTCAACTACAACGACTGTCATTGCTTTGCTGCAGCTAATTATTCGGACGAACTCGGAATAACCATTTACTTATATCGGCAGCTGTCGTACGTCCAAAGGCGCCATGCAGCCGAAGTGTGGTTCCAACCGAATTAAACCTTTGCTTACACACATTTAGCGTAAGCAAGCAACAACAACAACAACTCATTTGTTGTCTACTTTATTATGAGGCGCGCGTGGACCGAACTAATTTAAAATCGTCCCAATTGCGCCCAGCTGTGATAAGCGTGTATCCTTGGCATCGTGTCTTACTATGAGTGAACGCCCATAGCTGATAGCGGTTGACTGCTGTGTGGCGACAGGCAATTGAAAGCTCACAGATACAAAGCAACAACGTTTGACAGACCATAAAGGATCTAAATAAGTATACATGTATGTGTGTGTGTGTGTGTGTCGCATGTAAATATGTGTGTGTTTGAGGCAGAAAAAGGATGCGTCGCTGGGTTTGTACTACTATTATGGCATATGGTTACAGATATTTGTTTGTTTTTGCCAACTACATGACTACTGAGTTAATCTGCTTGAGTGAGGCTTGCCTCTCTACATGTGTGTGAGATGTGTGTGCCTGTGTGCGTGTGTGCCTGTGTGCGTACCCATCAGCTTGTTGACAAAGTAATAATGTCATTAACTAATTTATCCTTTCATTCATTTTACTTACGGAGCATTTTGTTATTGCCCTTTCTTCTCCTGCCTCCACTCACTTCACACACACACACACACACACACACACACATAATTCGCACGCACGTATTTGGTCATGCGTAATGAGCTCATAATGTCATCAACAGCACAACAAAAACAACACCAGCAACAATGAAAGCATTAGCAACCGCACACATATGGAGCTGGAGAGGATAAGTAATTGGGAGTAGCTGATATATTTACAGTTATTCCTATGCACATACATACAAACATATATACAAATGTACACAACGTGTGTCAGCTTTTTCGGGCTTTTTTCGGGCTTTTCTGCTCGGCACTGTGCGAGCACAATTGACATTTCGTTTTCTTTTTGCTCCTTTTGCTCCTTTTTTTTTGCGTTTCCTTTGGCTATTAGTACCGTTATTGTTATGCGCCCACAATATGACCTCTTGATGTTTCGACCTTTTTCTTGTTTTGTTTTGTTGGTGTTGCTATGGCTTGTTGTAACTAGTGGAGCGCGATGGCAATGGAGATGTGATTGATTCTAATAGACATTGTGCATATGTGCTAGTGTGTACATGTACGTATACATATAAATATATATAAATATTACTATTTTTCACAAAAATCATGAGAAATAGTGCTCTTTTAGTAAAAATTTTCCTAAAATATTTTTATTCCTCTGAATTGACTTTGCTTCAACCTGGCAACATAACCGATCAATAGGAAAGTCCAAGGTCTGACACATAGATGGCGCTACTAAAATCCATATGATTTTTCACTAGCTCTAACCTTGAAAAGACGCATGCTTAAATTTGACAGCTGTCGGATCTGCAGTTTGTGAATTATAAAATTTTGAGTGAAGCAACTTTTGCGAATGGGGAAAAAATTGATAAAAAGAAATTTCACCTGATGACAAAATATTGCTTTTTCAAGGGAGAAAGTACAGCTGAAGCAAGAAATTGAATTGAAGTCGATTTTCCGAACACTGCTCCAGGAAAATCAACCATCAAGTATCACGGTATGCCCGGTTTAGACGTGGTGAAATGAGCACCAAAGACGTTGAACGCAGTGGACGGTTGTTACCGACGATAACATTAAAAGAAATCCACAAAATGATTTCGAATGATCGTAAATGGAAATTGAATGAAACAGCAGGCACTCTAAAGCTGTCAAGCTGTCAAAATCTACATTATATCAATCACGAATATTTGATTATGAGAAAGCTCTGTGCAAACTGGGTGCTGCGCGAGCTCACTTTTGACCAAACCCTAACGACGAGTTGATGACTCGGAGCAGTGTTTCAGGATGTTCAAGCGTAATAAACGCGAGTTTTTGCAGCGATATATGATAATGTATGAAACATGGCTCAATCATTTCACTCTGAACACCAATTGACAGTCATTCGAGTGGACTGCACACGTTGAACCAAAGAGTGAAAGAACGCAACAGTCGGCTGGCAAAGTTATGATGGTGTCTGTAATTTTGGAATGCGCATGGAATAATTTTTGATTGACTACCCTGAAAAAGGAAGTACCATCAACAGTGACTATTACAGAGCGTTATTGGATCGTTTGAAGTACGAAATCGCCGATAAACGGACGCATTTGAAGAGAAAGAAAGTGCTGTTTCACCAAAGCAATGCACCGTGTCACAAGTCAGTAAAATTTATGGCAAAAATCCACAAATTGGGCTTTGAATTGCTTCCGTATCTACCTTAATCTCCAGATCTGGCTCACAGCGACTATTTCCTGTTCTCCAGAACTCAAAAGTATACTCGCTAGGAAGAAGTTATCGTCGAATGAAGAGGCGATCGCCGAAACTGAGGCCTATTTTGAAGCAAAGGATAAATCGTACTACAAAAATGGTATCGAGAAGCTGGAGGGTCGCTATAATCAGTGTAGCACACTTAAAGGGAATTATCTTCAATGAAAAAATATTTTTTCCACAAAATTTTGTATTTTTGGAGGCTGGGTACTTTTCAACTGACCTCTCTGTTATTATTTCACTTATCGGATAATCAATTATGTTAAAAGACGCCGAAAAACCAGAACTGAACTCAACAAGTGTTAATAGAATTTGTAGATTAAATCAAATATAATTGTGCTTTTGAAGGATCAAACATTAAAATTTCAAAACTGCATTAAAGTGCAGCTCAAGCGCTTTATCAATGAACAGCTTTACGCAACAAAGGGGATGAAAAAAGTAAGAATTAAAATGATCCACAGACGAAGAGAACACAATGCGACGTCCAGGCATTAGTAGGTGTCAACACGCCGCTACATTGCATATCCTGCCGCCCTTACGCCGCAACGCACATAACGACGCAAGATTTATTCAAACCACAAAATACAATGGCCACATAATGACAACCGTTTTTTTCTTCTACTGCTTGCATACGAGTAAATTTTTTTAATAGCAAATTGCAGCAAAAAAGGACATGCCAACCGGAAGCACAAGGCATGCAACCCTGCACGCCTGCCGCAAACGACACCACACCACATGTGAGATATTTCCACATGCAAGCAAAAGAATGGAAAATTGCAGGAATTAAGTACCTGAAAAGTGCTAAATTGTGCACTCAACTAAGTAATAATGACGAGCCGGAGAATGGAGAATGGAGGGCGAAGGAGCAGAAAAAAGACAACAACGAAAAACGTATTATTGTTAACCTTTAGGATGGAGAGTGGGGGAAATAAAATTAACAGAGAGTGGTGAAAATGCGGAAATGTCAAGGCATTGTGTATGAGCTAAGCGAAACCGCACACTGCTCTACTCAGCACTTTTTTTGCTTTTTTTTTGCTTTTTTTAAATTTTGAAAAAACCGACACGATTTGGCTTCGCTAAATTCCTGCGCTATTGTCTGTCTGTCACTCTATTGAAAAAGAGTAAAAGTTAAACCGCACGCAGCCCTCATCACTTTGAACGTCTTTCATAGGAAATGTTTTATATTCACGGTGTTTTTGTATTGAAAATTGTCAATATGTTTGATGGATGGTTGGTTGATTGTTTGGTTTCACCACACACTTCATTGTTTTCCTCTTTTCTTCTCCTTCTTTTTATTGTTCTTCTTTATTATTATTATATTACGCAATCGTGCGTGTTATTCCATGAAGTGGAAATGTACCTGCTACTCATAGCCACCGCCCAAAAAAAAAAAGTGTAATTTGATCTGCTGCCACGAACCGTTTCTAATCCTATTATGCGCTTGTCCATGATCCATGGTTTTCCAAAAATTTAAAGAGAAACCCCAATTTTTTTCTAACTCAAGCGTCTCTATCCGACGAGCACTCATACTCTCATTGATCTTCAAATAAGGTAGACCGCTTTGCCTATGCTTGAGCCTTTAACTCTTTTCACTGGAAGAAAGAAAGAAAGAAAGCAACAACAAAAAAAATGTCGGAAATGTCAATACTCTACTCAATTTAACGCTGTCAAAATGTTGACAGCGCACTCTCAATGCCTTTATAGTAGTAGCGTATGGTAGTAGCGTGCTCTCACGCACTTTCTATTCGCTCCCACAGTGATCATATTCGGGTTAGTTAAACTATTATTCTATTTATTTTTCTGCTTCCCTTACTATTATGTTTCCTTCATTCCGACTCATATTACAAATTTATTCTTTGTTTAGTATTTGTATGAATTGCTCTTTGTAAAGTATTTCTGTTGACTTGTTAAGAATGCCCCTAATAAGCAAACTAAACGTTGGGAGAACAGTCAAATATCTACTCTTTCAACTCTCCCACCAAAAGATACTGCATCCTTAGGCGCTACAATCCAGGCTGCTTCTGCGCATGAGAGAGCGGGAAAAAATGGCGTTAGTTTTATTGGTAAAGATAAGGCTCTACTGCAAATTTGCTTACTGAGACCACTAATTCATCAGTGTGATTCTGTGCCTAACCTCTAGGCTGATATCATTGTCATTGCTCAAGACGATACCAAAGTACAACAGTCCACTACAACGTGGGCCCCAGTCGCCACGCATCTCTGTTCGTATGAGTTATGTACTTCGTCTTTCTCTCGTTTACCGTCAGACCCATATTCGCCGATTCTTTTTCGATTTCGGAAAATACAGCAGTAACATTTCGCTTACAACGACGAATTATATCAGTATCTTCAATATATGCGTGGAGCTGGACACCTTTGTATAAAATAATGTTATTATGATGTACGCCAGCCCTCCGCATTACCCTTTCCATCATGAACAGTGTGTGAAACCTCGAACGGTATTGAAAAGTTCAGAGAAGTTCGTTCCCACCTTGACAGAGCAACACCATTGCTCAAGGTCATTCCGTAAAATCGAATCAACTCCGCAGGAATACGGTGCTCAAACATTTAGGGAACTATCGAATGTATCTTTATAATCAACAAAGCGGTTTCTGGCTTTCGTGGATATTCTCTAAGATTTTTTTTACTGTGAATATCCGTTCGATGATGGACTTACCAGATCTAAAGGCGCACTGCTAAGACAGTGAGTTTGAAAGCAGTTTTAATTTTTCGCACAGTATGCTCAACAGGAGTTTGTATGAGATGGTAATAAGATTGATTCCCCATTACCTAGCGCACACCGTCCGGTCGCCTTCGGTGCTGGACCCAGGGTATTGAGAATCCAATAATAGGGTATGCTTAGCACTGCCAAATTTAGTAGAGGAGCTTACTCATGCACTCTAGCCATGCGGCCCCGTCAGCCTTGAGCAATTCCGCCAGCACTGTCTGCGAAAAGATAGGTGGCCTAGTGTATCTTCAGTTGTTGGAGTCCGGTTCTACCAACTACTATGTTTTTGGTGGCGGCGAAGTTAATCAACCTCAGATAGTTGTTCGAGGAGATCTCGAGTAGCAAGGATTAACCGACGGTGGAGTTAAATATGTGTCTCAACCTATCTTTGCATTGAAGTCTTCGAGAATAATCCCCAGGTCGTGGGTTGGGCAGCGACTGCATTCTTCCTCGAACGCATTATTAATGGCAACTTAGGCTTGACGCGGATCATAGTCAGTCGTTCGTTAATAGCGATGAATCTAGGGACGTGGTGTTGAAGTCTCTCACTTACTACAAATCCGTACTCAAACAAATGCTAGTTCAAATGGACCTGTCCTTTCCAACTCACTTCGTGATTGAAGGTTATATTAGCTTTAACTTCCGAGGGCTACCGTCAATTGAATAGTTGCACCTTCCTAAATGGCACTCATTTTACACTAGGCGGTAGTTCTCAACGTTAGAATTTATCTTATTCGAGGCTGATCCGATTTTCAACGGGCATGAGATAATGGACGGACTCAAATTCAGCGTACATTTGAAAATCTAGGCAATCAAATTTAAATTCTAGAGAAAAGTGGGGAGTCGAATCAGTCCATGCCAGATGCGAGTAATGTGAAGTTTTGTGTACCAGACCTAGCAAAGTTCATTAATATTAATCGATAAAAAGTACTTTTACAGAAGAAAGAGGGTTGAACTATTGGAAAGTGAAAGTAGGTATTTCTGTAATTCTCAAGAGAGAAAAGGGAGGGGAAACGAGTGAAGTTAGGTTGAGCTGATGTGTTTCTTTCCTGCACGACATTCCTTAGCTACGATAAAAACTATTGAAATAGCAATCCACTTCTCTACTGTGAAGTCCTATTAAAATCTTTTGTCTTCTTTTAGACAATTTTTGTCTTGATAGAGAACTGATTTTCGTCTTCTTCTTAGGTGTACGTCCCGCTTATGCGATTATAGCAGAAACAACAATATCGCGCCACGCGTCCTTCTCTTCGCTGATTGACGATATTGCGGAGGCTTATCCTAAGATAGTTGGTGCGGACCGTGCGCCTCTTTTTTTAGATTGGACAGAACACAGTTAGATAGGTCCTTTCGTTCGACGTACTTTTGTCCGAAAATATTCAGCAAAGAAGCTGATGTATGCACGTTGTCAGTTCTTAACCGCAGTATTTGAATAGCTTTGCCGGAAAGCCGTCCACACCAGTCGCTTCGTTAGTTTTAAGCGGGTAACTGCTATTCTAACTTCATCGTCGGTTGATGTAATGTCTATACCACCGTCATCGTTTGTGGTTTCGCGTTCGCCCTCTCTAGGAATTTAATTTTCACTGCCACTCAGCTGGATGGATCCATACACAAAGTATGATCTGTACATCTGCCACTACATCATCTCCTTCGTCCCTAGATGATAGATGTTCCGGTTTCAAATTCTTTAAGTCATTGGATCTTTTCATAGAATTCTCGTGCAATACCCCTGCCGGCTAGCTTCTCTAGCTCTTCATACTCACGCCTTTTCGTAAATTTTTTTTTTGTCCGTAAATACATTTCGCTTCCCTCTTCAGCTCTCGAAGGCTGAATTTTTCGACTGTTGTGTCTGTCTCATGGTCCTCCTTATCTGTCGAGGCGTGGGCGCATCAGCGATGTGTTGAAGAACTTCGCTTGCGGGTTGTGGTTAGACGCTCATCCACAGTGGTGAAAGAGAGAGCTCAGCGACGGAGTTTCTCTGGCTGTAAAAAAAAAAAAAACAACAACACATTTCCGCTGCTTTATATTGCCGTTATAATAGCTTTCACAAGAATCCACCTAATTTCGTCCTTGTTCCATCCAACGCACTTCTTGGACGGTGGTGATGTCAACCTTTAGCCTTACGAGGACTGATCTAGAATGATTAAATGTCTTGACCTTTTAGCGTATATAACATACAGACCGCATCTGCATAGCACGTTACAAGTAACATTACGTCAGAAGACACAGAGGTATACCCTCATGGCATTGGTTAAGATAGATCACTCTTCACTCACAAGCTCGTACAACCTGAAGCTCACTGGTAAATCTCTATAGCTGAGTACGCAGTCCATGGTTGTTTCTGCGAAATGATTACTCAGGATTTCAATATTTTCGTATCTTTGCATAGTACACCTAACGAAGATGTTTCTCTTGGAGTTTTGATCCAGTCCAAAATTTTTGGTCTCGCTTCACGGTCTATCAACGAAGCCCAAATCCTCCCATTACGAGAAAGACTTTCTGTTTATATTCCAAACAACCTCAGCCAACCTAATCATCTCATACTAAACTGATAAAACAACAAACATTTAACGATTTCCTCATTTGCAACACTTCTAAGGTTGCATCAATTTCCTTGGCTTGACGAGGAAAAGCTAATTTTCAATAGAGTAAGAATTTTCATTATAAAATAGAAACCTCTAAATGCCGTATAACCGCAAATTTAGCGACACTGCACAATGCGGTACGCCTATTTACGGAGAGCATTTTGTCTGCTTCGACGAGTGTGTGGCATGTTGCGAGCGAGTGAACGAGCAAGTGGAGAGTGTGCGGTGTGTGGAGAGTATGGAGTGAAGTATGAATGTAATTACGAAATTCCATTTTGTAGCACAGCAGGACATTTCGTATAATAACAAAATATTTTGTTTCATCAAACATATTGTTGCCATTGTTGTTGTTGTTGCTATTACGTTACTTTTGTAATATAAGAAACCTTAGAGCTTAGCCTGCCGCACTGCTATTTATTTTTATATATTTTATACTGTTTTTTGATGTTTTTTTCTACAAGGCTAATCAAAAGGACACCACCTTAGGCGCACTCAGAGGGCATTTGGCAATTTTCGCTTTGTTACCTCCCTCGGCGTCCAGCTGACGCGCCGCGCACCATACATCCGCATCCGGCTGTGAGCTGTGAATTGAAGGTGCTAAGCACCTCGGTCTTTTTCTACCGGCTGGCGTTGCTATGACAATATTGCGGTCACGTGACGTGCTGCTCCAAGTGCGGAGTCCTTACAAAGGCCGCTAGCGAGTAATGTGCGATTGCGAATGCGGTTGAGATGCTCAAGGAATGACAGCAATGAAAATTGGTTGGTATAAAAAGCAATGTTAAGCGTAAAGAATGGCGAAATAAAGGTGTAAATAATGATGAGGAGAAGGAAGAAGGAAGGCAAGCACCTGGATTGTGGCCATTGAAGCGCTGTAAAAATGTGAATTTATTTTTTATTAAATTTTTTTTGCGTGCTTGCTTGCTTGCAGGATAAGCGAAGCTTTAAGGTGATAACTTACAAAAAAGGATTAAAATTTTAATTATATTTTTGGGTTCCCAAAAAACCAAAAAAAAGTTTCTTTCTTCGCGTAAATATTTAAAACCTTTTGTTGTATTGTAAACATATTTTCATCCTTCATTCTTGCAAATTTATTATTGTTCAAAAATATACACAATTTTATTGCAGCCCTTTCAGACAACAACAGTCTCAAGTGGCTTAAGTTGCGTCTAACCAATTTTCTGTTTTCAGAGCAAAAACCTCAAAGATAATTGAAGTGTGAGAAACCAAAAGCAAACAACAAATAAATAAAAGCGAAAATTCCCTTGCGATTGTTGCTAAAAAGCGAAAGTAGCCAAGTATTTATGAGTGGGAGGCATCGCCTGCCTTAAAAGAGCATGTAACGGGTGATCCAAGTAGAGGTACTTTTTTCAATAGCCTTTTTTTGACAGATCACGCGTGAGTCGTGTCCAGCTGTCATGTTATTTTTGTTCAGTTTTGTTTGACATTTCATCATAGAAAGGCTTACGCCTGCACAACATTCACAAATCATTCAAATTTATTACGAAAATTCCCATTCTGTTAAGAATATGTTTCGCTTCGCTCAATTTATGGTCAACATAATCGGCCTACTGAGCGCACTATTCGCAACACCATCACCCATCTGGAGACTCAGCATTCATTACTGGATAATATTCGACCGAAAAGACCACGTCCAGTACGACGCAGTGAAGAAAATATAGCGGTCGTAGCTGAGAGCGTACACGAAGACCGCGGAGAGTCGTTTCGGCGCCGTTCGCAGCAACTCGGACTGACGTATTGAACGACTTGGTGCATTTTGCGTCGAGATCTTAAATTGAAAGCGAACAAAATACAGCTTGTGTAAGAACTGAAGCCGCTCGACCTTGCCGACCGATATCGCTTCGCTCTATGGGTTCTTGAAAAGTTCCAAGAAGATCCGACGTATTCTAGCCAAATTTTGTTCAGCAATGAGGCCCATTTCTGGCTCAATGGGTATGTAAACAACGAAGAGCAAACCGAAGAGGTTCAAGAGCTGCCATTTCATCCAGAAAAAACAACCGTTTGGTGCGGTTTGTGGACCGGTGCAATCATCGGTCCATTTTTTTCCAAAATGATTCCGGTGAGAACGTAACCGCCAATGGCGTTCGTTATCGCGCCTGAAATTGAAACTCGTGATCTCCGCGACATTTGGTTTCGACAAGACGGCGCCACTTCCCACATGTCGCATCAATCGCAATGGATTTATTGAGAGAACACTTCGGTGAGCAGATAATTTCACGTCTTGGGCCGGTTGATTGCCCACCAAGATCGTGTGTTATCACACCGTTAAACATTTTCCTGTGAGGATATGTAAAGTCTAAATTCTGCTCGGACAATCCCGCTTCGATTCAGGCCTTGGTGCAAAACATCAGGCATGCCATTCGCCAGTTATCAGTCGAGATGCTCGAACGAGTCCTCGAAAATTGGACCGAAAATTGGATTCTTTGAAAGAGATAATCTTAAAAAAAAAAATCCAGAGAATGTTCTTGCGAATGATAATAAACATTCCCAATTAAATTTGAATTTTCTGTGTTTTTTTTTTCTTTAAAAAAGTAGGGAACCTCGAAATGGATCACCCGTTATTTGCCATATGGTTTCATACTAAGTATTTTTGATTTTAAATGATCTGAATCGTTGCGTCGCACAGAAAGAGAGTTAAATTCAACGATTGTTGGCTAAAATCTGTTGAAGTTCAGTAAGCTTAATCACGTCCATGTTGACAATCATAACTTTGAAATCGGACATAATTTCGTCTATCTAAGAGCCAGTATCAACAACTCCACAATAATATCAGCTTTGATATCAAACACTGTTGCTTTAACAGGAGCTTTTATTTCATGTCAGAAATAGATTCGGAGGGCTTGACATTCCCTGCCGACGGGCGACCACAATTAGAAAAATTAATTTGCTATAATTATGGGTGTTGCTCGAACCCAGGCTTTCCGATTTTTAGTAGAGAATGCTATTCCGGCCGCCTGAGATTGGTGAAGTAAAATTTAACGGTTGATTTTCGTATATAATGATATGATTCCACATTTCACTAAAATTCCCTACTTTCCTTTCACGTGATGGCCCTGTTATCCTCACCTGGTAGGCTATAGATAAAGTATGGTGAGTCATAAACCGTTTTGGTTCTACCGTTTTTGTGAATAAACGAGCGGCGGTGCTCCTGTTGTTGGCACTGGATCTGACCCTCAGCATCTTACCTCCTAAAGGTAGATTCCAATCCTAGCATGGTCTCACTGCTTTCCCTGCCTTCAAACCTAAAGTGACTACACTTTCGGTGGAGGATAGTGGGACTCAATAGATATGGGCAAGCCAAATAAATGTATTTCTTTTATTTACTTAAAAGTAAAATGTCGTCCCCACCCTAACAGAGGAAAGCGATTCTCAGTCCTAATTATTCGACAGCGTCTGAAGTGCAACATCCTTCGCTGCGAGTATGTTGGGTTCTATGGTGGGATTTCGCACTAATAAGACTGCGGGTAAAACTTCACCAGAAACGGTGGATTATTTTCAATATATAAGTAGAGATGCGGCGTGCCCATCAAATGACGACACGATTACGATGCAGACTTCCACGAACACGACTGAACTAGTCTTCTTCCGCGAACTAGTCTGAATGTAGGCGTCATGCAACCATAACTCGATGCATTCTTTTTTCCATTACCCTCTGTAAGGTGGAAGAGCAAGCCAGTTTGTGAAAAGATAGCTGTCAAGTTCTTGATGAAAACCAACGGTAACCCTACGTACGCGCTGCTTTAAAGTGCAAAGGAAACGATAGGAATAGCGAAAACTCTGATACCAAACTTCCAGATCAACCCTCAACTAGTTATGGAAGTATGTAGCTCTACTTCAAAGCGGTAAAAGTCGATGGTAGAACCACATACCCACGAAGAGAGCCAATGACAGTGTTATCATTAGAGTCCGGGATGAATGAAGCGTGTTAGGAGCGATCACAAAGGGCAAATGGAGGCAGCCTTGACAAATATTATACTTGAGAACCCCGTCATCCATCAAGCCTACAAAGATGCTGATTTGTTCCAGAGAAGCGACGACGTTAACTAGATCACATCGTTCGGCTGGACGAAACACTCTACATGAATAGAAGATCTTTTAGACCAATTCGTTTAGTCCAGCGTTTGTTTCTGTGACGACATCTTCATTCAACCTAAATATCTACCGCCCAGCCCTTTTCTCAGGTTAGGAAACAAGAAATAGTCACAGGGGGCTAAATCTGAGGAATATACTGAGTGGAGTAGCTATTCGTAGCCCAATTTATGATTTTTTGCAATGGTAACTACACACGTGTTCACCTGTGCATTGTCGTGATGGACCAACCTTTGTATTTCGTCAAATGCAGTCGTTTCTGCTTCAAATCAATATCGAATCTGCCCAAAAGCTCCCAATAATAAAGGGTGTTTTTTTATAGAGGTATAGAAATTTAAGTTGCAATAAAACAACGATGGATTATTCGATTGACATGAAGACATATTTATCCGAAAGATAATCTTGTGGCATTACATTTTAAATATGATTTCTGGCATATGACCGCCACGGCTGGCGCGGATGTAGTCCAATCTGGACGTCCAATTTTCGATGACTTTTTCCAACATTTGTGGCCGTATATCGGCAATAACACGGCGAATGTTGTCTTCCAAATGGTCAAGCGTTTGTGGCTTATCCCATAGACCAATGACTTTACATAGCCCCACAGAAAGTAGTCTAGCGGTGTTATATCACAAGATCTTGGAGGCCAATTCACAGGTCCAAGACGTGAAATTAGGCGGTCACCAAACGTGTCTTTCAATAAATCTATTGTGGCACGAGCTGTGTGACATGTTGCGCCGTCTTGTTGAAACCACATCTCCTGGACATCGTGGTTATTCAATTCAGGAATGAAAAAGTTAGTAATCATGGCTCTATACCGATCACTATTGACTGTATCGTTCTGGCCACCATCATTTTTGAACAAGTACGGACCAATGATTCCACCAGCCTATAAAGTGCACCAAACAGTCAGTTTTTCTGGATGTAACGGCGTTTCAACATACACTTGAGGATTACCTTCACTCCAAATGCGGCAGCGGCAGTTTTGTTTGTTGACGTAGCCATTCAACCAGAAGTGCGCTTCATCGCTAAACAAAATTCGCTTATGAAAATCGGGAACAACGGTAATCTCGTTTTGAGCCCATTCAACGAATCTACGCCATACTTGATGATCACTTGGCTTCAATTCTTGCACGAGTTGGATTTTGTAAGCACGCAAACCAAGATCTTTCCGCAAAATCTTCCATAAAGTGAATGGACACAGATCCAATTCCTGTGCTCGATGGCGGATGGACTCATTCGGGTCTTCCTCAATGCTACGTTCTACAGCAGCAATAGCTTCTTCTGTACGCACCGTACGGCGTCTCTGGGTATGCGAGTTATCAATAAGAGTAAACGTGGTGCGAAAACGTTCCATGGTTAATCGAATTAATTGCTCTGATGGACGATTTTGTCGACGATAAAGTGGACGTAGTGCGCGATACGTTTTCCGTACAGAACTATTATTTTCGAAATAAAATTGTACTATTTGCAAGCGTTGTTCAGGCGTGAGTCTATTCATGATGAATTGCCAAACCAAACTGAGAATAAATCACTTGACAGCTATTAAATCGGTCGCCATCTTGAAAAGTGATGCCAACTTAAAGTTCTATACCTCTATAAAAAACACGCTTTATTTGCCGGAGATCGTTTTACCATTCTCGAGAGAATCGATATGAATAACACCTCGTGCATCACCCCTGCGTGTTAGGGGTTCAAGAATTTAACCGCGGTGAGGTATGCCTGTCGTAAGAGGCGACTAAAATCCTATAGTTCTCGCGACAGTCGGGACCGGAACGACCATTTTCATCCGGCCAAGGACTGTCACTCCCGCAATATTTCCCGAAGACCAATTTGGGGAACTTTCTGCGGTTACAACAACAAAAACAACAACAATAACAACAACAACAACAACAACAACAACAACAACAACAACAACAACAACAACAACAACAACAACAACAACAACAACTCGTGCATCCCAAAAAAAACTGTGCCCTTGGTGTGGTGACCTTGTCGGCCGATGGCTTACTACCTTGACCTTCTTTGGGGCACGTTCACCCGGGGAAACCCACTGTCTTGATTGTTTTTTGATCTCTGGTATGATATGGTGTATCCATGTTACGTCTACGGTAACAAAACGCCTCGAAAATTTGCTTGGTTTACGATTGAATATCTAAAAACACCCCTTTGAGGCGGTTCCAGGGTTGCGCTTTTGGTCGTGTGTGAGCAATGGTGGCACCTATCGCACGGTTAGCTATTTCATGTCCAAATATTCTCAAGTCAAATGTGATGTACCCACTCAGTTGAGATGCCAATAGCCTCAGCCACTTTCCTCAGATTTACTCTCCGATCGCCACACCTCGTTCCATGGATTTTATCAACGAGCAGTGAACATTTTTAGTTCAAATTTTTTAATTTGTTTTAAATAAATTCGTTTTCTTAAAAAGGATAGCATTTCTTACCCCATTTGTGATGCTTTTCTCGGCGTAAATTTTTAATTAAATTTTTTATTTCTTCACAGTTCAAGTCGTTCCAGTTTTCAAAGTTGTTGACACAAAGTCAAACATAATGGAAAATAAAAGCAAATTCCTTACTTATATCCAATACATACACACACATTGTCTCCAAACAAGGAAGCCAACGAAATTATTATTATTATATACATACATACATATATATATATATACAATATGAGACACTTCGTAATGAAAAAGTAGTTACACAAAAAAAAAAATAAGTCAACCACAACTATAACACCGAGAGAAACAAAAACACATATTTCAGGGAAAGTACGTTTGTATGTGTGTATGTATGTGTGGGACATTGGGAATATTATAGTAGCATATGTTGAGCGGCTAGACAAATGGTCAGCCAGCTGCTGAGTGTTTTAGTTATTGTTGTTGTTGGCGAACGTTTGGAGTTTGTAACTAAAAGCTTTGCCGTTATTGTTGTTGTAGTTGCTGTATTCTACATTATTTGGTGTGACTCTGAGTGCTAAATATGTTTTATTAATGTTATTTACCCAACAATGTTGCATACTTTTGGGCACATGCACAGCATGTGAGAGCAACATAAAAGCGTCTGGTTAAACACATTGTCAAATAATCGAAAAAGGAACTTGTTAAAATGCATAAAATGAAAGGAAAATATTTTGAATCCACTAGGAAAAAACATTAAATAAAATAAAATAAGTTAAACAAAATAAATAAATAAAAAATAAGAAAATATAATAACAAAATATCAAATAAATATAAATATAAAAAATAAAAACTAAAAAATAAACAAAAACAAAATTTTAATTAAATTATAGTTATTTATTAACATGAAATAAAAAAAATAAAGTAAAAAATTTATATAATTAAAAATTAATATTAATTTAAATTAAAAGGTTATAAACTAAAAAAAAAACTAAAAAAAAAATAAAAAAGTTAAATAATAACAACGGTTGATCCATTTCGAGATTCCCTAATTTTTTAAAGAAAATGCAAGAAGAAAATGCAAATTTAATCGAATATGTTTATTATCCTTCGAAAGAACACTATTTGGCATTTATTTTTGGAAGATTATCCTTTCAAATATTGGCTACGGCTATGCCTCAGATGGTACATCCGTTGAGTCCAATTTTCGAGGACGCGTTCGAGCATCTCGACTGATAACTGACGAATGATATGCGCGATGTTTTGCTCCAAGGCCTGAATCGAAACGGAATTGTCCGCATAGACTTTAGACTTTACATATCCTCACAGGAAAATGTTTGACGGTGTGATATCACGCGATCTTGATGGCTAATCAACCGGCCCGAAACGTGAAATTATCTGCTCCCCAAAGTGCTCTCTCAATAAATCCATTGACGTTCTCACCGGCATCATTTTTGAAGAAATATAGACCGATGATTCCACTGGCCCACGAACCACACCTAACCGTTTTTTTCTGAATGAAATGTCGGCTCTTGAATCTCTTCAGGTTGCTCTTCGTCCCATATGCGGCGAGTTTGTTTGTTTACATACTCATTGAGCCAGAAATTGTGCTCATCGTTGAACAAAATTTGACTCGAAAACGTCGGATCTTCTTGGATTTTTACAAGAACCCATAGAGCGAAGCGACTTCGCTTGGGAAGGTCGGGCGGCTTCAGTTCTTGCACAAGCTGTATTTAGTACGCTTTCAATTTAGGATCTCAACGTAAAATGCGCCAATTCGTTCCATAGGTCAGTCTGAGTTGCTGCGAACGGCGCCGAATCGACTCTCCATGGTCTTCGTGTACACTCTCAGCTACGGCCGCTATATTTTCTTCACTACGTGCTGGACGTGGTCTATACGGTCGAATATTTTCCAGTAATGAATGCTGGGTCTCAAGATGGGTGATGGTGTTGCGAATAGTATGCTCAGTAGGCAAGTTATATTCACCATAAGTTGAGCGGCGCAGCGCACGAAACACATTCTTTGCAGAACGTGAATTTTCGTTATAAAGTTGAATGATTTGTAAACGTTGTTCAGGCGTAAGTCTTTCCATGATGAGATGCCAAACAATGCTGAACGAAAACAACATGACAGCTTGACACGACTGACGCGTGATCTGTCAAAAAGAGGTTATTGAAAAAAGGTCCCCTACTTGGATCACCCTTTACATGAAATTGGTTTTAATGTCAGGCAAGACCATAAAGAGCTTAGAGCACCTCATTGAGATATACCCTCGCTGAATAGGTATTGGAACTGTTGTTACGAGTGCATTTTTGTGCGTTCAGTTTAGAGTTACCTGCCAAAAGTTGTCTGCTATTTGGGGATATAGACATGTAACAGGACGATACCTTGAGGGATTTTTGGTGTGTTCCATTTCTTTCGGTAAAAGCTGAGTTTATCTTTTCATCATAAAAGCAGGTACTCGAATTTGATTTTGCAGGAAAACTGTAAAGTAATGAGCCGATGGAGTATGAGATTTTTAAACCAGGAATTGCGAATACCATTCGGGTCATTTGGAAAGGAACGACTTGGCGCATTTTATGTCCAAATCTTAAATTTAAACCGTACAAAATACAGCTTGTACAAGAACTCGATCGATCTTCCCAAGCGACATCGCCGCACTCCATTGGCGCTCTTGAAAAGTTCCAAGAAGATCCGACGCTTTCGAGACAAATTTTGTTCGGCGATGGGGCTCATTTCTGGCTCAATGGGTATGTAAACAAGTAAAATTGCCGCATTTGGAGCGAAGAGCAACCTGAAGAGATTCAAGAGCTGTCATGTTATCCAGCATGTTTGTAGACAGGTGGAATCATCGGCCAATATTTCTTCAAGAATGATGCCGGTGAGAACGTAACCGTCAATGGCGACCATTATCGCACCATGATAACTGACTATTTGATGCCTGAAATTGAAGTTCGTGATCTCCGCGACATCTGGTTTCCCACACTTCGCATCATTCAATGGATTTATTGAGAGGACACTTCGGTGAGCAGATAATTTCACGTTTTGGGCCGGCCGATTGGCCACTGTGATATCACAACGATACCCTTTTTCCTGTGGGGATATTTAAGATCTAAAGTCTATGCGGACAATCCCGATTCGATTCAGGTCTTGGAGCAAAACATCGCGCGTGTCATTCGCCAGTTACCAGTCGAAATGCTCGAACGAGTCATCGAAAATTGGACTCAAAGGATGGACCGCAACAATGCTAAAAATTGTTCTTTCGATTAAGAGTAAACGTTTCTCAATAAATCTGAATTTTCTGTGCATCCTCGGATCACGCTTTAAATTAAAATAATATAAAACATAATAAAAAAATTAAAAAAATTGAATAGAAATAAAAATTAAATAAAAATAAGGTGACACTCTAACAAGAAACTCAACATAAAATGCAACAGCAAAACCGAAAATAGCAATAAAAATCTTGACATATTACTAAAAGCTTTTTTGTACTGCATATTTTAAATTCATAGACTCAAACACGACAACAAAGCTTACACTTTGAACCTTTATCATTTTAGCCACTTTGCTGCTCTTTACTTGTGGGCATTCAAGGAAGTGTGAGTTAACGGTCGGTCAAGCATGTTTACATTTGTGTCTCTCAACAAATAATGCCCGCACAATTCATGTACCGGACATGTACGCTTTAATTTATTTTAATTTTTTTTTTTGGCATGAACATGGGATAAGGTAGAGTAGCTGGACTACATGCAGATAGACGGAACAAGAGATGGCATGAGAAGGACGATAGACGACAGACGACAGATGACAGACAATGGCAAGCGAGAAGGAGGTAGAGTTGTTTGTTGAAAATTTTAAACTCAAACGATTGAGGTAATTTGGGGTAGCCTTTGCCAGTGCGCAATAAACAGCCTCCCAGTGCGAGACGCCAGCAAAATGGTTACCAAACTTTGTTGATTTAAAATTTTTTTTTTTGTAATTTTAACTGTCCCTTTTTAACTCTCTCTTTTTAATGACGCCCATTTGTGGTTGTTATCCTTTTTATTGTAAACAAAAATATATTTCGATCGTCCTTTGGTGGTGTTACTCAGCCATTTTTGGTTGATTTTTTTTTAATTTCTTTTAATTTTTAAGTTCACCTCGCTTGTGTCGGGCATTTCAACTGTGTCGGTGTCATAAAAATACGCAACGACTGTGCTTTATGTTGACACATAAAATACATTTTTTTTTTTTGCTTTGTTGTATTGTAATGACCCTCAACTTGTTGACGCGGTCTATTCGGTGCCTTCTGTGATTGTAGTGATAGATTCCCCACACTTGGAGCATTCCACTCACAGCTTACAAAACAGCAAAGCTTCTTATTGTGGTAGTGCTTGTGTCAGCTTGACAGCTTTATGACTCTAACTTAACGAAGAGCGTCTTCCCGGATTCTCCTCAAAAGCTCTGGCCAAAGTTTGATGCCTCCGAATGTTCTAGACCTTGCGTTTATTTAGGGTATTGGTTCTAAGATTGCCAGCTGCCAGTTGGTGCTGAGAACATTTCCAGAATATTCGAAAAGAAAATTCTAAATACAAACTTCGCGTACCTTTGCCAGAGATTCTCCACCCTTGAAATACCTTTCACACGTATTTCACGTTCATACTCATTGTCGCTCACTTTAAGCGCTATTTTATTGTGAGTTCCCCTAATTCTTAGATGTCGTGCTAATATCTAAACGCCACAAAACTCTCAAGTGTCACGGTACCGCACTGGAGATAAAGCTTCAGAAGTAAGAAAGCTGAGTGTGCTTGAAATAAAAGCTCTTCAACCGTTCGGTGGCGACTTAGAATAAACTATAGGTCACCCCTAATATTATGAACAACGAATGCTATCGGACACAAAAAGGTTATTCATATACGGCGGCAAAGAACTACCAAGATGCATGCATCAACTTCTTTGCAGAATACGGTCGGACGAGAGCATACCCGACGAATGGAACCTAAGTGTGCTCTCCAATCAAAAAAAAAAAAGAGAAATCCCACTGTATGCGTCAATTATCCGGGGATAAGCCTCCTCAATGTAACATATAAGCGTATTGTGTAAAAGATAGCGCACCGTTAACAAACTGATCGGACCTTATCAGAAACCTATGGTTTCAAACTTGGGATATACACCATTGACCGATAATGAGTTATCTCTACGCCGCTATGTCTGCATTTGTTATCTCTACAAAACTCATACGTCTATGCAAACTGACCCTGGATAATACCAGAAGCGCAATCAGAAGTGGGAAGGACCTCTCTGAGCCGTTCTATATTCTATACCAAACGAGATTTAAGACAGAGTGACTATTTATCTTGTGATTTCTTCAATTTGATGCTGAAGAAAATTATACTAGCTGCAGAGCTGCGTAGAGAAGGTACAGTCTTCTATAAGAGTGCACAATTCCTAGCGTATGCCGTTAATATTGATCTCGTTGGCCTTAAAAACCGCCCCGCAACTTCTGCTTTCTCCAGATTAGACAAAGAAGCGAAGCAAAAGGGGCTGATAGTGAAAGATGGCAAGATGAAATATCTCCTGCCATCAAACAAACAGTTATCGCATTCGCGACTTGGCTCCAACGTCACTGTTTACAGTCATAACTTCGAAGTCGTAGATAATTTTGTCTATCTGGGAACCAGAATTAACAATACCAACAATGTCAGCCTTAAAATCAATGCAGAATTACTCTTGCCAATAGATGCTACTTTGGACTGAGTAGTAAATTGAAAAGTAAAGTCCTCTCTCCACGAACCAAAACCAAACTCTACAAGTCGCTCATCATTTCGGGCTGACAGATGGTGCAGAGGCCTGGACAATGTCGCCATCCAAGATATTTTCGATGAGGAACAGCACCTACGCTGACTAGGTCATGTTGTCTGAATGGATGGTAGCGCTTTCATCCAGATAGCTTTGTAGCTGAAGAAGAATAAATGTAAATGTGGTAATGTAACAAAACCAACCATCTGGCAACTTCATACGGACAGATCGCAGATTGGAAAATACAAGCAAACAGAAACAAAGAACGACTAGCTTCTTGACTGACAGACACTGGAAGAGAATCGAACACAACGTATCGGGTGCGCTCTAGTGAATATCTAATTAAAACTCAATGTATAATTTTTAAATAATTTTTACAAATAATACCTTTTTTTGATTGCCGCTTTGAAAGGATCTCACTCAATTAATATTATAGTACGAAGTCCAAATGAATAAATATACTATATGTGCAAATTTAGTTACGTTTACATTCATTTTATTTTCCATTGATTATCTAATAGATCAATTTAAAAGTTCCCGGCCTACCATAGTGAAACACATTTGTTTGGCAAAATTCGTTTTTTTTTTTATTCAACATAGCTCCCTCCAAGAGTAATACACTGATTATAGCGACCCTCTAATTTTTCGATACCATTTTTGTGTTACGATTTGTCCTTTACTTCAAAATAGGCCTCGGTTTCGGCGATCACCTTCTCATTCGAGGAAAATTTCTACGCAGCGAGCATTCCTTTAAAAAATCTGAGTACAGGAAATAGTCGCTGAAGGCCAGATCTGGAGAATACGGTGGCTGCGGAAGCAATTCGAATCCCAATTCATGGATTTTTCCATCGATTCCACTGACTTGTGACACGGTGCATTGTTGTGGTGAAACAGCACTCTCATTTTCCACGCTTTGAAACGGGTTCATCGTGCGCGATCCATTGTCGATTGGACTTCGGAGTAAAATGATAGATCCATGTTTCATCCAATGTCACATATCGATGCAAAAACTCGGGTTTATTACGCTTGCACATATCCAAACACTGCTACAAATCATCAACTCGTCGTTGGTTTTGGTCAACCGTGAACTCACTGCGTTCACCGTCTTCGGTGCTGATTTCACGACGTATAAACTTAGCATATCAATCCTTGATGGTTGATTTTCCTGTGAGTAGTGTTCGGAAACTCGTCATCAAGTCAAGTTCTTGCTTCAACTGTATTTTTTCCCTTCAAAAAGTCATATTTTATCAACACGCGAAATACCTTTTTAACCATTTTTTCACAATAACAAAAGTTGCTTCACTCGAAATGCTGTAATTCACAAACTAATAATCCGTTAGCTGTCAAGTTTATACACTCGTCTTTTCAAGGTTTGGGCTAAATAAAAATCATATGGATTTAATTCTTCCTAATTTCATCTAAGTCTCAGGCCGTGGCCGTTTAGGACACTTCTATATTCTCGACATTCTCCTCGTGTTGCATGTATTATTTTGTCTCCGAGCTAACACAGAGTGGCTCCTTCTCTAAAATAATCCCTTCATGGGAGGATTGGAAGTCACAAGAACCAGTAAAGGGAATAAATCTTAATGGATGGGTGGAAACTTGCGGGAAAGATCGGCTCGGGAGCCTTAAGTCGATAATTATACAGGTTTTCAGATGAGTTCAGTTTTTCTCCGACGGAGGTTGCTGTTACTAAGAAAAGGAATATATTGCTTCAGAGAGTGACTATTTAGAGACACTTAAACATTTAACCAAATAGCTAAGTGAATTTCACTGCAATGGGTTCATTCATTGTTGTAAAAGAACGCTTATTAACACCGTCTTTGGCGTAGACTTACTTGCGGCTTGAAAAGCAATTGCTGGAACTGCGGTGTTGATCGAAGGAGGATCGAAGTCCTTTAATTGACCAAGAATCATAAATATTAGTGACTGACTCTAGCCTAACATGCTCTATTGGGTTTCTTACAGTTATTTACCTCGAGAAACTGCACAAACGAGTACTGATAGTCAAAAATATTCATAGTCAAGTGGTATAGAGTAATAACGCCTGCATAGGTTACTATCTTTAACCCGAACTATGCTTAGAGGATGAGTGGAAGTGAGCTTTATGGCTCTCAAATTCTGCAAACGATGTCATTTGGCTTCAGGGCTTTGAAACCCTTAAAATTGACTAGGTTTTACTAAACTAAATTGCTTCAAAAATACAGTCCAAAGTCAACTCTCCAGAAGGGGTTAATTTTTCTCCAAGAGCTTTGGCTGGTAAAGGGAATACTGAATAGAAACTTATGTAGTTCCACTTTCGATAGTTATTTTTTGCTTCGTGCATATCCGAAAGACGCCTATGAAATATATGCGTAATTTTGGAAGAATAAATTATATCTTGTTTTTGAAAAAAAACTTTTTGAAAGAAGTCTTCTTAAGTCTCTACGCTCCTAACTCAAGTTTGGTAAAGTCAATTGGCTTCTACTTGACGATTTTAGTTCAAAAACTACGCTGCATACAGAAGCATGTTACAACCGACTGTCGGGGAGATAAGAGGACATTGCAATCCTCACATTACGACCTGGTTTACAACTTGTCGTCCAATGTAAGTTTAGTATAGCTCTAATCAGAAAAGTATTGACTACTTAAAATCATTTAGTTCGAGTTTAAAAGATCACATGTTGAGGACAAACTCCACACTATAAGCCATGATAACAAAAACTGATTTTTATCTTAATTTTTAAAATACTGTTCACATAGGCGCTTCATTAACTAATTGAAAGGATTTCAGCATTTATATCTTTAGTTCTAAAAAAGATACTCCTTTTTCTTAATGGGTGACTACGCGGCTTACGAGCCCAGAAAAGCACGCAAATCGTTTATTCTTTCCTCTGTTTGGCGTCCATTTGAGACACCAATTGAAGGTGAAACCTTTCCCTGATCTTTCCAACGGAGTTGAGGTCTCTTGATTCGGTCATCATTCCATCGCTTGCCTTATTCGCAGCAGTCAATGCGCAAAAAACAACAAATCTTCCACAAAGACTTTCGGCCGAATACTCACAATACCGACTCATCAAATTTTATCATCATCCAGGTCTCTTCCAAGTATAGCGGGAGGGAAATAGTGAGGTACTTGTAGAGTTTACTCTAAGTTCGACAAGAGAGAACTTAACTTCTCAATTTTCTACTCAGTCCAAAGTAGCAACTGTTGACTAGAGTGTTTCTGCGCTGGATTTCGGCTTTAAAATCGGCAAAGGAAAGTTAATTTAATCATTTTCTCACTGATATTTTCCAAGTTTCGGTACAATGTGAATGTCTATTTAAATTTATCAGGTCTGAAGCCACACTGAGAAGGTCCAATGAGTTGATCTCGTTGAGCAGGCTTATCCCACGATAATTGGCACAGAATGTGCGATTCTCCTTTTTGTGGACTGCGCAGAATACACCGAGGTTTGAACCGGCGGGCATGCTTTCATTCAACCATATTAGGCCAAGGAACTTATACATTCCCTTGTCAGTTCCCAGCTACCATATTGGAATAGCTCGGACTGTGTTTGATCGGCTTTGTTGTTCTTCCGAACAATTATTCAGCTATTTATCATCGATTGGTGGGTCAGGTTCGCTATCTCCTCCTGTTTTACTTTCAGTAGACTCAAGAAGTTCATTCATTGCAAATAAATAAAATATAAATTAAGTGCACTCTGAGCAACGGTCACCAGATCACCTCTACGGGTTCGGAATGATTATGTTCCGGTCCTTAAACCATCAGTAAATCGACGCATTTCGAGCTTTACCACAGTGATTACTGACTGAATCAAGCAACATCAGCTCTTAAACTTTAATTATGCAACTTAATTGAGTATGTGTGAACAGCGGACGCTTTGTGCAATTTTAATTTTCAGAATATACAACACATTTTATATTTTAAAGTTTTATTAAAATTCTTTTAAATTTACAATAAGAAGTTGTCCCCATTAGTGCAGCCCCAGACCAGAGACTGCCGCTTCATTTTCACATTCAATTTTAATTGTAATTTCCTTATGAATTGGCTAAGTATTTGATAAGTGTTGGATTTCTCTACATATAAACCACAATACCACATTATCACCAACAACAACAACACCAACAACAACACCAACAACAACGGAAACAACAACAACACCACCAACGCTAGCAACAATGCACAAATCAAAATTGAAATATTATCCTGTGATGAGGATAATGCAACCACCAGAGGCGAGAGTGCAAATATTGAATACTCTAGTTGTTGTAATAGTATACTCGTCGAGTCGGCATTCGTCAACAAATACGGCAAACGCATTTATGCATAAATATAATTAGAGAATTATGTATGTAAGTATGTATGTATGCATGTATATTTCATAATCGCACCCACATGTGCACAGTGCGCGGTGCCAACTAATATTTGTGGGGGAAGGAGCAGGCGGTGCAGGCAAACAAACACAGTCGAGAGAGTCCACTAACGCATTCGGCTCATTAGAAATCCACACCACACATTTGCGACTCACATGACACCACTGTCAGCCGCAACAACACATTCAGCCATCAGCTGGCGAACCTAGAGGCTACAGTTGCCACTACAACCGCACTGCGATGAAGAGGAAGTAGTGAAAAGGACATTGAGCCCCAGAATAGAGTTACTCCTGGTTGCCGGCACAACGAACGGTATTTATTAGCTGTAATTCAAGGCAAAACCTGCGTGAAGGGGAGTCGAACGTGAGAGAAGCGCAGGAAATAGTTTATTTGTAAATATATATATATATCAGTGCCAATGTCCTGCTGCATGCCAAAATGCTACAGAGTTTATTATGAGTGTCAATGTCCTTGCAGCAGCCTGGGATGTTTGTTCACATACTCGCAAATGTCTAAAGCTGTCTTTCCACTATATGTTTACATATTTACATACATATTTACATACACACACTCATATATAATGTAAACTGTGACATTCAGGGGCACAAATCGCTTTCAATTTCATTTGGTAACAAAGAAATTCAAATGGAAATTGGCAGCACTCACTGTCACTGAAGGTCCTTTTGTCTCAATGCTGCCATTTGAGGGTATAGATTTTCACGCAATATATTTATTATTCAATATTATTATTATTAGCTTTCGAAGGAAGAAGAAGCTTATTTTCTCAGAGTATCTATTCATCCGAACACACAAAGTTTTCCATTGAGGTATGGAAAGGATATACTTGCATGAGTACCAGGAAGATAGTTGTGATGTCAGCCCACATCATCGACTCTCCGGACAGAGCTACAGTTAGATGTAGATATAATTGCTTGTTGTTGTTTTTGTAACCGCAGAAAAATTCCCCGAATTGAGCTTCGCCGGATAAAAATCCGGTTCGTTCCGGTATGAAGACCAGACTGTCGCGGAAACTATTGGATTTTAGTAGCCTCTTACGAGATGGCCTGCCTTACCGCGGGTAAATTCTTGAACCCCTAGTCCGCAGGGGGATATAATTGATGCTTCGTAACCGCTGGAGCGATTTTCGGCTGAGATCTGTGGGTAAGAAAGAGATCGAAAAATCCAAATGAAATCTAAAGATTTTGCTAGCAGTTGTCAGTAAATGTAACAGATCCTATGATATTTGACATTGAAAAAACCTTGTTCCAAGTGAAAATAAAGACGTAAGGACCCCCAATCCATACTGAGCCCCCTCCGAACGGGCGATGGATTTTTTTAAAAAGATTTTAATGTCATGTCAAAAACACACTTGGAAGGGTTGATATTCCCTTGCGGATGGCGTCCACAATTTAAAGACAATTGGATGTTGGTCTGGCCAGGAATCGTAGGTTAGTATACACCCCCAACTCGCCTAATGCATCCGATTAAGGATCTCCCAAAACTAACTACCATTTCGCTCTGGAATAAAGTCGACCTTTTATTCTTGCTGAGATACCAAACAAAAGGAGTGAGAGACAAATCTATTGGTGGAATTGATGAAGGTTTTTAGTATAATAAGGAATACCTTAACAAACTGCTCGCTTCTCCATCCCCCACCTTCCATTATCTAACTAAAGAGAAGAGAGTAAGAATTCCTTGATGAGGTTCAAAATAATTTACGAAGAGATAAATGGTGCTGTGCATAGACTCGTCGCAAGTAAAGGCTTCCTTCGGATATATATGAATAGTCCGTGACTAGCTTACGAGTTTCGATCCTCTCATCTATCTTTATTCCCACCAAGACTGTACAGGAGTGATCCGTGCCAAAGCTTCTCAACATATACAACGGAAGCAAAACTCCTTAAGCAGAAGTTTATTCCTTCAACTAAGAGCGCAAGGTTATCGTTACGTATATGATTGTGAGTCGATATCTTGGCGAGCAACTCCTGCTCCTCGGAATAACTTGAGCTTAGTTATAGTCAGTGCACTAAAGCGATCGTATTTGAGTTGAAGACAATTCTCTCTAAATTTATCTATACAAGCATCTTTTTCTTCAAGAAACTAACCCCTTTTCTAACTACCTTCCATGCAGGCTTACTTTAGTTTCGGCGTAGAATTAGGTAAAACACCGTGGTTAGAATTACATTCCAAAAAAGTATTGAAGGAACCTGACCGACACTCGAGATGTGTGAAAACATTTAATTATTCTATTAACTATTTTCCTCACTGAAACTTGGTATTGAATTAGAACCGCCGAAAAGTAAGGAGGGCTCTAACTAAAAGTAGTCCACTCCATCTAGGGGGGCATGATGATCTCTATTTTTGGCTTGAGTTTGGAAGAGGTTGCTATATCAGCTACAGTTCGGTATTTGCCAAATGGTTTAGGGGAGCTTAGTTCTAAGCCAGTTCAAGGTGTGAGATTTCTGAAAAGGATAGACCCTATTTTTTATTACACCGATAACTGCGTCTTTGATTTGACTACTAATACACGTCTTTTCAACCTTATCTAGTGATGTAGCCAGCTTTTTAAAGTCGTTAAACAGTGAAGTTTTTCGTAGCTGGAAGCTCATTGACAGAGTTGATGATGAAGTGAGTTTTTTTCGAGATCTTTAGAGTAAAAATTATTTTATGCAATAAGCGCTTTGTAGCCGCTGGAGCGATTTTGGGTCGAGCTCCTCCTCCAAAATCCGCGGCGCTCCTAATGACAGTACACACTGTTGACAACACGGCCCGTCTGCGTAGTAATACTTTGGCTTAGACCTGAACGCATAAAGTCTTATTGCATGGAACTCTTCACTAGGTGGATTAGGGATTATCTATTGTGACATCACAAGGTTTATATTTTACAATTGGTTAAATATGATCCCGACCTATAATACTAATAACACAAGGTAAGCTCGGCATCGTAAAGCTACATCGACAACCATAATAAGCTCCCGAACGATTTCCTACTCAAATCGCACTTAAGGTCACTGAGAGCACTCATCAACTGCTCGGGATAGACTAATTGTGAGATGGAACTTCAACCATCGCAAATGATCAAAACTCACCGGGATCAAACGGAAGATTGGTATGACGAGGAAATTTCTGCGATCGTTACTTTGCCGGAAAATAAAAAGAAACAGGAGATATTTGCGAGCAGAAAAAGAGAAAGGGGCAGAAGTATATGAGTATGGAGAGCTTGTAAAATTGATTGATAAGAAAACTGCCCAAAACTTCTACGAAAAGATACGGTAACTTGGTGAAACTTTCAATACCGGCGAATACTCCTGTACGATACAAACTGGCAACCGGCGGTAAACGAGCTGAACAGGTTTTATGAGTAAGGCTTTAGATATCGGGAATCCAGAAGCTGGGAAGAATGTCTTCGAGTCATTCACTAGCACCATTCAGACAAAGTAACTCTACGACGAGTGCCAGTAATTACCACGCTATACTGAATAGACTACGTCTCTCGATGAATTGAGTCACTCGAAGAGATGGTTTCGAAATTTTCGAAAATATGGCTTTGCAAAGGATGCAAAAACATATCACAGCCATGTTTTTGCATCGATGACTGCTCCAACTTTGAATCTCGAATGTAAAATCCTAGATTTGCTTGCCAGAATCTCCACTCGTTTGGACGGATCAGGTGTAGAGAGCGACTTCGCTTCGCTTAACATATCCAATTGGAATTAAGAGCTAAAACTAGAAGTAACTGGCTCACTATTGTGGACTGGTGGTAAGAGCAAAATGTAATTGGTAAAGTATCCCTCGGCCAAAAATCACTACTGCAGGGGTCCTCTTCAAGCCTTTCAGTAGGTTGATTCCCACAAGGTTGCTTTCTGTTCATTTTTCGAGATGACGCTCGTGAAGAGAAAACTCCCAGGAGTACTGCTACACCGACATAACAGTATTTACAACTTACAGCCTCACAGTTCCAGACTAAATCCCTCTCTGTTACTTAAGGACTTAAGGAGAAGAAAAAAGTGTAACCTGTGACCGCTTTGGCCTAGTCCAGTGATCGCTATTTCTTAGCACAGTTGTGGAGTCCCAGCACACACTTCTCTCTAATTAAATGCAGGCATATAGGCCAACTCTTGTGTATTTATGTAGTCCTCGAGTTGCCAGGTCAACTCAACCGCACACACGAGCAGTCCCTTGCAATGTCACAGCTCGCTCGCTCCATATATCTTAATGCGCTTTATCTCATTGCACATTTTGTGCCATTCTTATTTACACTGTGGTGTTTAATTTCCAGTGAGCTCGCACCTTTCAATGCACAGAGAGAGAGGCACACACACACACACAGATGGGTTTAATGTGAGTGTTTGTGTATTCGAATTGCAAAATTGAGCTAATGTTGCATGAGAGAGGAGGAGCGGGAGATCTCCCTTATTTATTATTCACAGGCGGGCGGTCCTTTTACGTTTATTTGTGTACTGTATATGTGTGAACGGGTGTGTATATACCCGGCGGTGAAAAGGTGAATTAGATACAAAAAATCTAGTTTAATACTAGTATGAAAGAGGATGAAATTATACCAGTTCGTTATTTGTATAACAGTTCACCAGTAACGCGAACAATAATAGTTTTCACCAAAGTATTGTTTTGTTATTTCTAGTACACCACGGCGTAGCTTCATATCCCAATAAACTCTGTTGAGGTGTGAAATATGTTGCCGCTCTTTATGCTCGTATCAAAACGATAGCTGAGAAATTAGAGATAATCACTCTAGCGCGTGAGGGTCTCGGTGTGATTCTTTCTGCGGAAAAATTGATTTTTATTTTGTTTTATTTTTGCTGCAATAGAAATTCAACATGCATAAGTGAACTAGTATTTAACCAGTATGAAGCTGATGCATAGTCGGACAATGGACAGTTCATAGGACATCGCGTTGTTAAAAATACCAGTTGCTTACATGAGAAATAGATGGGAGATGAACTAATTAGAGTAAAAATGTCAACGAGTAGGATTCTGGTTAACAATTAGTAACGGGTGATCTATTTCGAAATTCCCACATTTTTAATGAAAAAACACAGAAGTTTCAAATTTAATCAGGCATGTTTATTATCATTCGAAAGAAGATTCTTTGGCATTTATCTTTTGAAGATTATCTCCTTCAAATGTTCGCCGCAGCTACGTCTCAGATGGTCCACCCGTTGAGTCCGATTTTCGATGACTAGTTCGAGCATTTCAACTGGTAACTGGCGAATGACACGCGTGATATTTTGCTCCAAGGCCTGAATCGAAGCGGAATTGTCCGCGTAGACTTTAAACTTTACATGTTTAACGGTGAGATATCATACGATCTTGGTGGCCAATCGACCGGTCCAAAACGTGAAATTATTTACTCATCGAAGTGTTCTCTCAATAAATCCATTGATTGATGCGATGCGTGGAAAGTGGCGCCATCTTGTTGGAACCAAATATCGCGGAGATCACGAGCTTGAATTTCAGGCATCAAATAGTCGGTTATCATGGCGTGATAGCGGTTGTTGTTGTTGTAACCGCAGAAAATTCCCCAAATGTAGCTTTGGGGAATATTGCGGAAGTGACAGTCCGTGGCCGGATAAAAATCCGGGTCGCTCCGGTATAAAGAACCGACTGTCGCGGGAACTATTGGATTTCAGTCGCCTCTTACAACAGGCATGCCCTACCATGGGTAAATTCGTGAACTCCTATCCCGCAGGGGGCGTGCGCGCTAGCGGTCACCATTGACGGTTACATTCTCATCGGCCTCATTTTTGAAGAACTATGGACCGATGATTCCACCGACCCACAAACCACACCAAACCGTTGTTTTTTCTGGATGAAATGGCAGCTCCTGAATCTCTTCAGGTTGCTCTTCCTCACAAATGCGGCAATTTCGCTTGTTTACATACCCAGTGATAATTTCGTCGATCTATGAACCAGCATTAAAAACACCAACAATGTCAGCTTTGAAATTCACAAACGCAGAATCACTCATGCCAACAGGTGCTACTTTGGACTGAGTATGCAATTGAAAAGTAACTTGGTTTCTCGACGAACCAAAACCATACTGTACAAGTCGTTCATCATTCCCGTGGTGCAGAAGCCTGGACGATGTCTATATTCTATGAGTCGGCTTTAGGAGTTTTCGAGAGAAAAGCTTTGCGAAGGATTTCTGATCCTTTGCGCGTTGGTAACGGCGAATACCGCAGACGATGGAACGATGTGCTGTATGAGCTATACGACGACATTCAAATATTTCAGCGAATCAAGAGACAGAGGCTACGCTGGCTAGGTCATGTCGTCCGAATGGATGAAAGCGTTCCAGCTTTGAAAATATTCGATGGAGTACCCGCTGTCGGAAGCAGAGGAAGAGGAAGACCTCCACTTCGTTGGAAACATCAGGTGGAGAGGGGCCTGGTATCACATGGCATTTTCAACTGGCGACAAACAGCTAAGAGAAAGAACGAGTGGCGCGCTATTGTTGACCAGGCTATAATCACATAAACGGTGCCTACGCCAAAGGAGAAGAAGAAGACATTCCCATTGAGCCAGATATGGGCCTCATCGCTGAAAAAAATTTGGCTCGAAAACGTGAAAACGTCAGATCTTCTTGGAACTTTTCAAGAGCGCATAGAGCGAAGCGATGTCGCTTGGGAAGGTCGACCGGCTTCAATTCTTGCACAACCTGTATTTTGTAGGCTTTCAATTCAAGATCTCTACATAAGATGCGCCAAGTCGTTCCATACGTCAGCCCGAGTTGTTGGTCTTCGTGAACACTCTCAGCTACGGCCGCTATATTTTCTTCACCACGTGCTGCACGTGGTCTATTCGGTCGAATATTATCCAATAAAGAATGCTGAGACTCCAGATGGGTGAAAATGTTGCGCATAGTACGCTCAGTTGGCCGATTATGTTGATCTTAAGTTGAGCGAAGCGCGCAAAACACATTCTTTACAGAACGTGAAATTTCGTAATAAAATTGAATGATTTGTAAGCGTTCTTCAGACGTAAGTCTCTCCATGATGAAATGCCAAACCATTACTGAACCAAAATAACATGACAGCTTGACATGACTCACGCGTGATCTGTCAAAAAAAGGCTTTTGAAGAAAGTACCTCTACTGGCATCGCCCTTTAGATGAAAGCTGAACTAGTTAGTGCTAATAAGTAAACTAGTTGCATTCTAGTTAACAACTAGTATTTTTCACTGCAGGATATATGTATATGTGTGTATATATGTATATGTGCCCATGTGGTCACATTGTTTGCAGCAGTTAATTAAAGGATTCTTTTGAATAAAATATTTTACGTAGTTTTTCGCTCATTGCAATTTTTTTTTCTCTGCTTCCAGCTGCTCTCTTTTCGCGGTCCTACTCAAATTCACATATATTCATGGTAACAATAATCTTATTTTTATTTGCTTTCGATTTTTTTTATTTTTAATTTTTTTTTTTTTTTGTCAAAACTCTCCCTTTCCCTTTTATTTATTATATTTTTGTCCTCTTCACCTTTTGGGCGTTTGCCAAACGCTTAAGCGTAATTTGCTGTTATCTGAGCGCGTCGAAAAGCGAAAATTTTCTCGCCTGCTGTTCCATGTCTCCTCCTCCTTTCCTTTCCTTTCTTCCTCGTGATTGCTGCAGCTAATTACCTTCACGACAAAATGTTTAACTCCGCTATAGAGAGGTGGTAATAATAAGGTCACCAGGGACACCAGGAACAACGCATCAGGCGGTCTAACACATAGTACATACACACACACACAGAGAGTGCGAAGGGCGTTAACTATGCAATGGCAGCATTTAAGAGTAACCACAATCAAACGATTCTTCTCTCTTCTCCTCTTCTCTCATTCAACTTTTTGTGCGCTGCGAAATCTCTCATTGCACACAGCAAAGCTTCTCTGCAAATATTATGTTTGCCAGCCTGGCAGACTCTTTGTTCGGCTACTCGTGTTACTCCGTCGCGTAATTCATGCTAATAAATCACAATTTTCCTCACCTCTCAACTAATTATATGTTTTAATGGTAATTTAGTGGTCATTGGAAACCATTTTTTCACGTTGTTACTGTTGTTACTAGAAGTTAAGTTGCCAAAAAAAAAGAGGTTAGCAACAAGCTTTGAAGAAATTGTTACTTGCAGGGATGAAGGGATTACATACGTATAGTGTATGCATATCCTTGTACTTCTTCCACATCATGTACTGAGTGGGATAGCTATCGAGCGCTGAATAGGGAAGCAGACAAATTAGAAAGAGACCGAAATGAGGCAGTATAAAGAGCTTGACAAGCTGACCGACGACGAGATGAGGTGACTTATGGAGGCTTTCAAGATCGGAACTCATATAAATACCAAAGAGCTAATCTGGTGCATACTGAGTTTATGAAGGAAACACTTCTCCAGCCAACTGAATGGTAGTGCAAATGAAACATCCGGAGGATGAATGGTGGTGAACCGGAATTCCTAGCCGATGATGATGAAAAAGACGTTCCAACAACCACTATGACAAAGTTTTCATAGTGATTGCTCACTAAAACGCTATCAAAAACGGCGGAAACTGAAATCCTACCGACCAAGCTATACAAATATGGCAGTGAAGGACTTACTTGACTTAGCTACTTTGCATAATATGGTCGAACGAAAGCAAGCCTGATCATTTGAAGCTACGTGTAAGCGTTTTTATGTTCGGGAAATGGAAGAGAGAGATTTAGGGCTGTGAATCGCTTCAAGAGGGATCGTAACGTGATCAGTACTCACAGTTAGTGACAGGTCAATTGTAAAGCCCCCGGACTACCTCAGTAAAACATATTTTTTTGGCAAAATTAATTTTTTTATTCAACATAGTTCCTTCAAGGGTGATACACTGATTATAGCGGCTCTCCAACTTTTCGATACCATTTTTGTAGTACGATTTGTGCTTTGCTTCAAAATAGCCCTTAGTTTCGGCGATCGCCTCTTCATTTAACGAAAATTTCTTCCAAGCAATAATTATTTTGAGTTCTGAGAACGGGAAATAGCCGCTGGGGGCCACATCTGGAGAATATTGAGGATGCGGTAGTAATTCAAAACCCAATTCATGAATTTTTGTCATCGATTTCACTGACTTGTGACACGTTTCATTGTCTTGGTAAAACAACACTTTCCCCATTCTTCAAATGTCGTCCATCAAGCGGTCCACTAACGCAATGCAATAGTCGCTGTTGATGGGCCTTCGTTTTTCAAGTTAGCCAATGAAAATTATTCCATGTGCATACCAAAATACACACCTCATAAACTTACCAGTGGACTATTGCGATTTTCCACGCTTTGAAGCGGATTCATCGTGTGCAGTCCACTCGGAAGACTGTTGTTTGGACTTCGGAGTGAACTGATGGAACCATGTTTCACCCATTGTCACATATCGGTGCAAAAACTCGGATTTATTACGCTTCAACATCTCCAAACACTGCTCCGAATCATCAACTTCTCGTTGTTTTTGTTCGAAAGTGAGCTCGCGCGACAGCTGTCAAATTCATACAAGCATCCTTCGAAGGTTAGGACTAACTAAAAATCACATGCTTTTAATTCTACAATGTGTCAGGCCGGGAACTTTCCAGATGACCGTTATACATATACACGAGGTTTCCTTGTTTTTAGACAATTAGTCTTTGAGCTAACGTCAACCAAGTAAGATGAGAGCCGAGAATGCACCTCCGCAAAAACAACAGCGCTTAGAGTGCCCACGTGCATTTTTGAATCTCTATAATGAAGAGAAGGGTGAAGTATTGAGACGAATTAATACTGGAGATGCAACTTGGATTCATCATTAGGAACTTGAGTTGAAACCATACTCCGTGTAGTAGCATAAAAATAGGCACAGCACTTGCCAAGAAGTTTAAGTGTGACAGTCAGCTGGGAAACTGATGGCAACGGTCTTTTGGTGCTCAGAAGGCATGTTATTGAGAAGTTTTAAAGATAAATGATGATGATGATGATGTGTTCCATTAACGTAGGAATAATTCGCTTCAATATTATATCGAGTAAAGCAGCCATTAAAGAGACAAGACGGAGAGAATTGACGAAAGCTGTGCATAAGGTGAGCCTCGATATTTTCCATCAACCACCCACCCTACAGCTTAGACCTAAGCGGTAAAGAATTTATCATGGACGATAAAGACAAGAATTCCTTTTCGGCATATTTTGAGGTTAAAGAGAAAAAATTGTTTATGAGGATATGAAGAACTTAAATGAAACATTTGTAAATGTATCCGTCTTGCAAGTGAATATATTGAAATGGAAATACAATATCATTCAACGAACTGATTGATCTTTATCAGTTTGGCCTCAGGCCTAGTAAATCGACTACTGATTATTCACAATGTGTCAAACCTTGGAAAAGACCAGTGAGAAAAGAACCAATGTCGATAACCTCTTCCTCGATTGTTAACCAGTACGAAAAGGAGCTACTTTTATGTCGCTAGGACCTTGTATATTTTCAAAACTTATATAAAAGCGCGAAAAAATCCGAAGATGCTCTCTGAACTGTTCCATACTAACCAAGTTTTTTTTTTTTTTTTTTTTTTTTTGCTTTTTCCTGATTGGATCTGATGACTTTGAGAAAGAACGAGAGGCGGGAGCAAATGTAACCTGCAGATTCATGCTTGAAATGCTGCTTTGGACTGGGCGGACATTGAAAAGTAAAGTTTTTTCTAAACGAAGAAAAAACCAAACTCTACAAGTCGTTCATCATTCCCGTCCGGTGTTGGGCCGAACAGCGAAGAGAAGAAACGACTGGAGTACTACTGCTGACTTGGCTATAACCGTATAGTGGGTGCCTACGCCAAATAAGTAAATCAAGAGGCTAGACCCATACTAATTTAAAGGGTGCCTGTATGGTGGATTGCAACAATCAATTCGACAAGAGAACAGAATAAAATAAGTCCGCGCCAAACCGTTTTAATTTTACCACAGTAGGTAGATTATTTAAAAATGGAACTACCTGCTCGAGAACACTCGAGAGGTACACTTTCATGCCAATCAGCCCAGGCTGCTCTGATTCGCACTAAGAACTTCTTAACTCAAATCCGTAGACAGGAAGAAAATAGCGAATAATTTCAACATTACAGTGGACAGTATTGAGAAATATGTATATGGAAGACTCGAAGCTTGATGGAAAAGTTAGTGCAGGTGTTTCCCAAGAAAATAACCTTTTGAGTTTTCTTCCAGGCTAACCCGTCACTGCAACAATTTTAAATACAAGATTTCAAACAGACATTGGAATCGAATACACTGAAAAGGATGCCTTTATCTTCAGCCACAGTCAGGCAGTTTGGATCACTTTCTATAAATTTGTGAGTTGCCGCTGCTTGAAAGGAGGGAATGCAGTAAATATTTCTGACATGAAATAAAAGCTCCTCATAAAAATCGAATCGTCCGTTCGGAGGCGGCTTAGAATAAACTGTACTGTCCGTACATTTGTTGGTAAAAACATAAAGACGCAAAAATCACAAATTGGAGGAGGAGCTCGGCCAAAAATCGATTCAGCGGTTACAAAGCGCCCAAATATACATATATATATAAGCAAAACCATTTCTGACAAATCTGTCTCAATGTCATATGAGAGCATAAATGTGATTATTAGTTTCACTAATTGAATATACAGTTTGAGAAATAAACGTCAAATTAATTCCATGAAACCGATTGTTAACTCTCCTGTTAAATGATGATACCATTGGATCTAACGAAAATTGATTTCCCTGCAGGGAAAAAATATTAGTTGTTAGCTAGAATCCTACTAGTTTGGCTTTTCTGCACTAACTGGTTCGTCTTCCTTCTATTTTCTATGTGAACAACTGGTTTTTGAACATAGCGATATCCTACGAACTGTTAATTTTCCTACTTTGCATCAGCTTCATACTAGTTAAATACTAGTTTATTAATGCATATTGAATTTGTAATTCAGCGAGTTTCGAGCCATGAACGTCACGTGCGACAGTGATAACCTCTAATCATTCGACTATTGTGGTAATGTATCCAGGAACGACTAACCACGCATTTCAACGGAACTTATTTGGAAATGAAACTCAGCCGTGACATACCAGAAATAACAACAGCCTACAATGGTGAAAATTATTATAATTCCCGTTACTGGCGAGCTGCTAAACAAATCATCCTATTTTATACCAGTATTAAACTAGAAGTTTTGCATACTAGTCTACCTTTTCACGGCAGGCAACGTGCAGCTATATACATTCAGCTGTATCTATACACAAATATACTTAAGTACTTATGTATAATCACTAAGAGCATAAGGAAACCAAAATGTAACCACAAAATTATATTCTTAATAAAACAGAAAATTTGCTAATGAAATAAACTGTTAAGCTGACAACAAACGTGCAAGACTACAATACACAGGGTTAACCATATCCATTTTTCGGTTTCGAAATTAAACGTAAAATAATGCATTTGAAAAAAATATTTTCATGAAATTCCATTTTTTTATTGTAAAGTTTGAACTTTGGCATTATATGTGACTAAATCATTCAAATGACCGCCTCGTAAATTTTTGAAAACTTCAAGTCTATTTGAGGTAATTTTCGACCACTTTTTGACACATATTGGGCGGTAGGTAGCTCAGTCATAACTTGACGAATGTTGGTTTTCCAGTGCTCAAGAGTTAGAGGTTTATCCGAATAAACACGGTCATTCGTATAGTCCCACAAAAAAAGTCCGACGGTGTCAAATCACACGATTTCGGTGGCCCATTTACATTGCCAAGACGTGGGATTACGCGACCGGGAAATTTCTCACGCAATAAAGTCGCCGTTCGCACGTGTTGTGTGGCACTATCTTGCTGGAATCACCACTGTCTTCTTTGATCATAATGGTGTGGTGCATCATGTGTTCCTGTCAAAATATCGATACAGTTAATAAGGAATACTAAAAGGAGCACTACAAAGCTGGTTATGCAGCGTTTGCCTGAAGCAATACGGCTCAAACGATCGGAATTGTGGATTATGCATCACGATAATGCCGCAGCTCACGCATCAATGCTTATTCGTGATTTTTTTTTTTGCCCAAAAACCAGATTTAGCTCCCTGCGACTTTTTCCTATCCTCAAAACTGAAAAAGAACCAATGAAAGGAAAGCGTTTTGCCACAATTGAGATGAGATTAAGTCAGAATCGAAGGAAGAGCTGATGGCCATACCGAAAAGAGCATTTCAGAAGTGGTTCGAAGATTGCAGAGGACAAAATAGATATTGATGAATAAACAAGTACTTTTCCAAAAAAAGAAAAAAAATTCACATTTTCCTTTGAAAACAGTCGGTTATCATACCATCATAACCTCCGAATTGGCAATTACAGTCTCGTCGTTATCGTTTTCAAATAATAATAGGTCTGATCCCATCTACGAACCAAAGAGCGCATCAGACAGTAAGTTTTTCTTGTGTGTAATGGCCTGTCTTCAATTATTCGAGGATTCTCGATGACTCGTCACTAAAGAAAATTTTGTTGTCTACTATAATTTTGTTGTCGGCTATAATTTCACTTACATCAGCGATATTTGAGGTGGAACGAACGAAACGATGTTGCACAGGTCTTACAATATCTGTAACGGATCCGGTTCCTTCAAATTTCTTGAAAATTTTATTAATTGCCTGTGTAGTTGGACGATTATGTGTACCATATTCTCTTTTTTCGAAATAGTGCCCACCTTTGAATCTCTAGTTTTGTAGTAGGTTTCAAATATTTTAAGGCATTGTGCGGTTGTTAAGCGATCCATTTTCATAAATGCCTCACTTTTAACTAAAGCAAAACATCTTTAGTTTGACAGTTAAGTTCGACAGTTGTCAAAATATAGTCTTGCACTTACGAAAACACTAAATGGATCACCCTTTATATGTGTATGTATTTAGAGAGAATGTAATTTGATTAAAATATGAAAGTACAATGGTACTTACATGCATAAATAGATATGTGTATTTGTAATAATGCATTATTATATTTACGAAAGCCAAATAAGAGACGACTTCAATAGGATTAGTGTTATTATTAAGTAATTACTTGGTTGCAAGTAAATGCCAACAAGGGTGGATCGAAGTGTGCTGCAGTGTTGAGCCACATAATACGTACCTTCACATTAGTAGATATTATTTTGCTTTATTTTATTTTATATGTTTTTATATTAAATTATATTATTTTATTTTGTTTTATTTTTATAATTTTATTTTTTTATTTTTTTTTTATTTTTTTTTCTTTTCTTAATTTTTTTTTAATGAAATTAAATTAAATTTAATTTTATATAATTTCATTTTAAATTTCTTCTTATTTATATATATATATATATATATATATATATATATATATATATATATATATTTTATATATTTTTTTATTTTTATTTTTATCTTCCTTTTTACTTTATTTTATATTTTATTTTCTTTATTTTTTTTTCATTTTATTTTGTTTTATTTTTTTATTTTTTTTTTTTATATTTTATTTTATTTTTTTTAATTTAATTTCATTTTCCTTTGTTTTATTTTATTTCAGTTAATTTTTTGTAATTTTATTTATTTATTTATTTTTTTTTTTTTTATTTTTTCATAATTCATTTTTTATTTTTATTTTTATTTTATTTTATTCTATTCTATTCTATTTTATTTTATTTTATTTTATATAATTTTATTTCATTTTAATTTACTTTTTTATATTTTAATTTTTTATTTTTTATTCATGTCTTTTAAATAATTTACTTTAAATTGTTATTTAATTTTTATTTGTTATTTTTTTTACGTTTTTTATTTTATTTATTTATTTATTTTTTTTTGGATTAAATTAATTTATTTTATTTTATTTTATTTCGTTTAATTTATTTAATTTTATTTTATTTTATTTTATTTTAATTTATTTATTTTAATTTAATTTTTTTTAATTTTTATTTTCATATTTTTTTATATATTTTTTTATTTTATTCTATTCTATTCTATTTTTTATATTTTTTTATATTATTGTATTTATTTCTTTTTTTATTATTTTATTCTCTTTAATTTTATTTTTATTTTTTTATAGTTTTATTTATTTTATTTTCATTTATTTTTTATTCTATTCTATTTTATTTTTTTATTTATGTTATTTTATTTTATTTATTTTGTTTTATTTCATTTCCATTTATTTCAATTTATTTCAATTTTTTTTAAATTTTTTTCCTTTTCATTACTTTAGTTTATTTTATTTTATTTTACTTTATATTATTTAATATTTTTAATTTTTTTTAATTTAGGTTTTTATTTTATTTTATTTTATTTTATTTTTTTGTTTCATTTTTAATTTTATTTTTTAATTTTTTATTTTAGTTTTTTATTTTATTTTATTTTATTTCAATTTATCTTATTTTATTTTCTTTTATTTTTTTATTTAAATTTTTTTTCATATAGTTTTTTATTTTATTTTATTTTTTTGTTTAATTTTTTGCTTTATTTTATTTTATTTTTTTATTTTATTTTATTTTATTTTAATTTATCTTATTTTATTTTATTATTTATACAATTTTATTTATTTTTTATTTATTTATTATTTTATTATTTTATTTTATTTTATTTTTTTTAAGTTTTTTTCTTATTTTTTTTATTTTTTGTTTAGTTTTTTTTTTTTGTTTTATTATTTCATTATTTATTATTATTTTTTTTTTATATATATATATTTTTTTATTATATTATTTATATTATTTTATTTTATTATTTTCATTTTTTTATTTTAGTTGGATTTTTTTTAATTTCTTGTTACTATGTTTTTTATTTTATTTTATTTTTTTTTTAAATTTACTTTTTTTAATTTATTTACTTTTTTTAATTTAGTTTTTTATTTTAATTTATTTTTTTAATATTTTTATATTTATTTATTTTTTTTTTTATTTCTTTTTTTTTCTTTAATTTTTTTTTTTATTTTAGATTTTAATTTTAGTTTCTTATTTTATTTTATATTATGTTATGTTATTTTATTTTATTTTAAGTTATTATATTTATTTTATTTTACTTTATTTTATTTATTTATATTTTTATTTTTTTTTTTTGTGTTACTTTAATTTTAATTCCATTTATTTTAGTTGTGCATTTCCTTAAGTAATAATTACATCCAGTTTCATATAATAACTTAATTACCCCTCGTAAATTATTCTACTCACCTTACATGTGAGTACCAAGTGATCTTATGTAATCCCCTTTGTTTCCTTGCCACACCACCATACACTCACAATGTGAAGCTGTCAATAAATGCATTAACTTTCTTTTTTCGTTATTCACTTTTCTTTTTTTCCAAATTTTTTTTTTTTTAGAATTATTGCTGAGCATCTTACCCACTTACCTAATTTTGTTCATTATTTGCACATTTCTTTTGTTTGACCTCACGTTTCATGATTTTTTTCCCTCTCTTCTTTTCAGCTGTTACATTTTAATAGATAAAACCTTAGATAAGCGTAGCGAATTTCATTAAAGTATTTGTGTTTGAAACCGCAACATTGAGGGCAGGTGTAACAATTTAACTTCAACTTTAACTTTCAGGCAGGAGGAATGACGCAAATGTAATTAAATTATTAATTTTGAATTTCGAAAATTCGAATGAAGAAAATTTATATTAAACTTATATGTTCTCAATGTTTAGGGTTTTGGTTAAAGATAAGGTCCAAGATTTTCTTTACAGCTGCCTTTCACGCTCTCGCGAATCACCACAATCCCTATGAAATGGACCTGGGCGAACTCTTGAGTTCTTTCCGGAGCATACATTAACTAGAAGCAGAATTTATATCCTTATAAACGCATTGGTCGCGATAGCAGTGTGTGTCATCATGCGGAAGATGTAGACCAAGTATCCACTGGATAGCCAACAAATCCCATGCGGTTGAGCGAAGGGTTTGTGATAACTACATGATAGTCCTGCTGCAATGAAAAATCGAAAAATGCCTCGTTTGAGTGACCCCCTTTTGATGATGTCCCCTGCAAACATTTTAAGAATCACGATATGAGGGAATGGAGCCGGAATGTCTGGTCCCTTAATTGGGAAGTTACTGTTGCCTACCTGGTTGATGTTCTCGTAAGACTATAGGCTGACATCAACGCCGTCCAAGAAAAGCAATGAACAGGGCAAGGACAAATGAAGCCGGGTCCTTGTGAAATCTACGACATTCGCAATATGAAGACACAAATTTGGTTTTGGATTTTTTTTTTTTAGGAAAGAAAGTCCGTCATCGAGTCCTGGCATTCACCTTGATGGATGAATTTTTAGTCACAATTCGTATCAGTTTTTTAACATATCGCAGACTTGCGCCCTTGCCCCGAAAGAAGAGAAGGACAATGTGATCAAAGATGCTTTCTGAGAGAACTATAGAACCTACCTACGAGTGCTGGGCCCGCAACAATGTCAAAATCGTGCTTGGAGATTTCAATGCCAGTGTGGGTAAAGAAGGTATCTTTGACATAAAAGTTAGAAAACTCAGTCCCCACGACGAAACATACCCAAACGGATTGTGGCTGATCGAATTCGACAAGCCTCGAAATATGATTGTCTGTAGTATCAGATTCCAGCACACAAGAATTCATCAAACTACATGGCTGTCTCCGGAGCGAAAAACATAGCAGCATAGAACGCCCGTCAACAAAGACAAAGAAGATTCGAAGTCAAACTGCAATCTCAGTTGACAGCCGTGGAGTTTTCTATTCGGCTTACACACCAGCTCTCGGAGAGTACTCATCAGCATCTCAATATATACTGGAACTATGGAACGGCATCTAAAACTGCCTACGTAACGCTGCTGCAGAAGTCAATTGGATTTCGGTAAGGCCACAGAAAAACTGGTAAAATAAGGATTGTCATGCTGTAGAGAAGAGAGAAAGCGGACTGCTTACCTCGCAACTTTGTGATCGATCAAAAGGAGGCGCTAATCCACCGGAGTGAATGCTAGGACTTGGCGATGGAGTCTCACCACGAATACGTCTTCTTCTTCTTCTTATTTGGCGTAGGCACCGCTTACGCGATTATAGCCGCATCAACAGTAGCGCGCCACTCGTTTCTTCTCTTTGCTGTTTGGCGCCAGTTGGAAATACGAAGTGATACCAGGTCGCTCTCCACTTGATCCTTCCAACGGAGTGGAGGTCTTCCTATTCCTCTGCTTCCGCCAGGGGGTACTCCACCGAATACTTTCAAAGCTGGAGCGCTTTCATCTATTTGAACGATATGACCTAGCCAGCCTAGCCGCTGTCTCCTGATTCGCTGAATCAAGTCAATGTCGTCGTACAGCTCGCACAGCTCATCGTTCCATCGTCTGCGGTATTCGCCGTTGCCAACGCGTAAAAGAGTATAAATCTTCCGCGAAATTTTTCTTTCGAGAACTCCTAAAGCCGACTAATCGGATGTAGACATCATCCAGGTTTCTGCACCATATGTCAGGACGGGAATGTCGAGCGACTTGTAGAGTTTAGTTTTGGTTCGTCTAGAGAGGACTTTACTTTTCAATTGCCACTCAGTCCAAAGTAGCAGCGTTAGTGATTCAGCGTCGGATTTCAAGTCTGATATTTTTGGTGTTGTTAAAGCTGGTCCCTAGATAGACGAAATTATCTACGACTTCGAAGTTATGACTGTCAACAGTAACGTGGGAGCCAAGTCGCGAGTCCTATGACTGTTTATTTGATGACAGGAGATATTTCGTCTTGCCCTCGTTCACTACCAGACCCTTTCGGTTAGCTTCTTTGTCTAACCTGAAGAACTCAGCTGTCATCAGCATACGCTAAAAATTGTACACTCTTGTAGAAGATTGTACCTGGTCTATTTAGCTCTGCACCATCAAATTAAAGAAATCACACGATAAAGAGTCTCCTTGTCTAAAACCTCGTTTGGTATCTAACGGCTCGGAGAGGTACTTCCGAATTCTGACTGCCTTTCTGCGCGGACCGTGAGGTCTCCTTTTTTAGGATTGGGTAGAGCACACTTAGGTTCCATTCGCCAGGCATGCTTTCATCCGACCATATTCTACAAAGAAGCTGATGCATGCTCCTTGTCAGCTCTTCGCCGCCGTATTTGAATAGTTCTGCCGGTAAGCCACGCACGTGCTGTAGTCGATCGCAGCAATAGTTGCTAGGTAGGCAGCCTGCTTTCTCTCCACTGTATTTCGACATTCCTCATTGTACCAGTTGTTTTTCTGGTATTGTTGAAAACCAATTGCTTCCGAAGCAGCGGTACGTAAGGAATTTGCTTATGCGAATTTACGAATACGTCTGCACTACAAAAAAAAAAAATTCAGAATGTTACTTACCCCTCTCATACGCATTAGCACTACTCTGTAGTATGTGGTGAGTACTCGCTTATGTAAGGAAAAATATCGCTGGTACTATTCCCCACTGGTTTTGATATAAGCTTTTTGTCAGGAAACCCATTTTCACAACTATTTGGCTTCAAATATTTTCAATATACATAGCTCATAAAAATTCATATTTCGAAAAAAATTCGAATAACAACGAATTTGTAGACTTTTACTCGTATGATTGTTAAAAATATATAACAAATGTCATGTAAAAAAAATATATTTCAATTAATATTTAATCTGCAATTTATTGAAATAAATTTATAAAAGACTTCAATTGAATTTAATAGTATTTTTCAACAGAAAAAAATTCTAAATTCTTTTCAATCTACACACCTCTACAAGCAACAAAAAAACACAAACACACTTTGCTACGGTTTTTCATCAACTTTTTTGCTCGACATTTGATTTTTCAGCAGAACAAAAACGAAGATAAATTAATTTTCTTTACTTAACTGGCAACAAAAACAACTTCATTTTCTCATATACTTTCATTGTGTGTGTGCATCTTTAAGGTTCTTTGTATTCTCGCTCTTTTGTTTAGCATTTATCTTTGCCGAAGTTCAAGACTTTTTGTGTTTACCTTTTGTTGAGTTTAAAATTATAAATTGTTTTTTAATAGTTTCGTTACAAATGTTTTATGTATTTATGTACACGCACATACATGTATGTATGTATATCAATGTTAAATTACGTATGTAAAGGGTGTTTTTTATAGAGGTATAGAACTTCAAGTTGGCATTACTTCTCAAGATGGCGACTGATTTAACAGCTGTCAAGTGATTTATTCTCAGTTTGGCTTGGCTATTCATCATGAATAGACTCAAGTAAGGCGTAGATTCGTCGAATGGGCCCAAAACGAGATTACCGTTGTTCGCGATTTTCATAAGCGAATTTTGTTTAGCGCTGAAGCGCATTTCTGGTTGAATGGCTACGTCAACAAACAAAACTGCCGCATTTGGAGTGAAGGTAATCCTCAAGTGTATGTTGAAACACCGTTACATCCAGAAAAACTGACTGTTTGGTGCGCTTTATGGGCTGGTGGAATCATTGGTCCGTACTTTTTCAAAAACGATGGTGGCCAGAACGTTACAGTCAATGGTGATCGGTATAGAGCCATGATTAACTAACTAACTTTTTCATTCCTGAATTGAATAACCATGATGTCCAGGAGATGTGGTTTCAACAAGACGGCGCAACATGTCACACAGCTCGTGCCACAATAGATTTATTGAAAGACACGTTTGGTGACCGCCTAATTTCACGTTTTGGACCTGTGAATTGGCCTCCAAGATCTTGTGATTTAACACCGCTAGACTACTTTCTGTGGGGCTATGTAAAGTCATTGGTCTATGCGGATAAGCCACAAACGCTTGACCATTTGGAAGACAACATTCGCCGTGTTATTGCCAATATACGATCACAAATGTTGGAAAAAGTCATCGAACGCCGTGGCGCTCATATGCCAGAAATCATATTTAAAATGTAATGCCACAAGATTATCTTTCGGATAAATATGTCATTCATGTCAATCGAATAATCCATCGTTGTTTTATTGCAACTTAAAGTTCTATACCTCTATAAAAAACACCCTTTATTTAATTTATTATTTGTACTTTATTGATTATATTGTTGCATTTCGTTATAGCTTTTTAAACGATTTCTTTACGGAGAATGATGAAGTTATTAACGACGAAATAATTTATATATATTTATAACGGGTGATCCGTTTCGATGTTCCCTAATTTTTTAAAGAAAAAAAACACAGAAAATTCAATTTTAAGGGAAAATGTTTATTATCATTTGAAAGAACATTCTTTGGCATTTATTTTTTGAAGATTATCTCTTTCAAATATTGGCCGTGGCTTCGTCTCAGATGGTCCATCCGTTGAGTCCAATTTTCGATGACTCGTTCGAGCATTTCGACTGGTAACTGGCGAATGACACGCTGTTTTGCTCCAAGGCCTGAATCAAAGCGGGATTGTCCGCATCTCCACAAGAAAAAATCTAACTGTATGATATCACTAGCTCTTGGTGACCAATCGACCGGCCCAAAACTTGAAATTATCTGCTCACCGAAGTGTTCGCTCAATAAATCCATTGATTGATGCGATGTGTGGGAAGTGGCGCCGCCTTGTTGTAACCAAATATCGCAGAGAAAACGAGCATCAATTTCAGGCAGCAAATAGTCGGTTATCATGACGCGATATTGGTTGCCATTGACGGCTACGTTCTCACTGGCATTATTTTTGAGGAAATATGGACCGATGATTCCAACGCCCTATAAAACGACGAAAATGGAAGCTTTTGAATCTTTTCAGATTGCTCTTTATCCCAAAAGCGACAATTTTGCTTGTTTACATACCCATTGAGACATAATTGGGCCCCAAAAATTGCCTCGAAAACGGCTGAACAAAATTTGGCTCGAAAACGTCGTTTTCGTTTTCTTCACTGCGTGCTAGACGTGGTCCATTCGGTCCAATATAATCCAATAATGAATGCTGGGTCTCAAGATGGGTGATGGTGTTGCGAATAGTACGCTCAGCAGGCCGGTTTGATTTTTCGTAGTAAAGTTGAATGATTTGTAAATGTGGTTCAGGCGTAAGTCTTTCCGTGATGAAATGCCAAACAATACTGAACAAAAATAACATGACAACTTGACACGACTCACGCGTGATCTGTCAAAAGAAGGCTACTGAAAAAAGTATATCTACGTGGAAACATTCTTAAGAAAACAGGAAGAGCAATAAGAAGAAGTAGGCCTCCTCTCTGTTCGAGAGATCAGTTGGTGAAGGCACGGCTCCATTTGGAGTCTCCAATCTACGCCGAACAACGAGAGGAGAAACGAATGCGTACTATTTTGGATTATACTTAAATCGCGTAAACAGTGCCTTGTCCAGAAGAAGAAGAAGGAGAAATACACATGAGGAAGTACCAAACTCCGGAAACAGTTATTCTTTCAGAGAGGGAGAGATCGCCTGGGAACAATCAAGGTCAGAAGACTGTCGTGGAAGTCAAACACCGAGAAGAGAGTAATGGCAACATCGCATGCTTGCATTGTTCTACATACCATAGTTAGGTCTATTTTTTTTTTTACAGACTCCTCCAAGCTTCCTGGGAACAGTATATTACAATCAAGTACATAAGATAAGAAAGACGCTAAATTGTCTGTACAATGAAATTTTCGAGAGAGCTAAAAGATGGCTCAAGGCCAGCTGCATTATCATAATGATCTGCAAGATCACCAAGATGGGCCACAATGTACTGGCATCAGACGCGAGGAAAATTGAAATGGTAGACAGACATGAGTAAGGTCTTGGAAAACCTCCTCCGTTTCTATTCAGCCTCATCTAGAGCCCGTCTGAAACATCTGCGAGCTATGCTAGGACTAGAAGAAGTTTTAAAACTGAATTTAATGACCTTTTAAGCTTCGCATAAGGTACTACTTCACCTTAAATTAAATTTCTACACCACATATTACTACAAGCGAGCCACAGGTCTATGTAAGGTGCTGCAGCCAGTCAATGTGGCTTAACATAAAATACTGCTATAGATTCGCAGTTAGACTCAGACCGCCAGAGGGCTCTTTCTTCACCCTAACACCTGCACGAGAGGACCAGAGTAGATGGAGCCATGGGAGGAGGAACCAATGAACTTTGGTACACGCAGTTACAAGTGGGGAATTACTGTGAAGACATAATGTTTTCAGGCGTGGCTTCTTACTATTAGGAAGTGGTGGACTTACTACTACGTAGGTGAGTAATGGTATATTTTTCAGCACTCCACAGAGCGTGGAGTTACTTTGTAATTAAAACATACGGCCGGGCCTTTAACAAGTTCAGTTAGCGTCGAAGAGCACTTCCACATACGCTGGGAAGCACTTGTTGCGAGATTTTTCTTGTACCAAACCATTGCCGGGTGAATATTCACGCAGTGAGTCTTCCGAATTCACCGATTTCTCGCTGTCCAAATTGTTTTAAGGAGGATACCACACCTTTGGGAAATCTTATATCATATATGTATGTACTGTGGTTCGAATGAAAACTTATTGCACAACAATTGCTTCTTGAAATTATCGCAGTGAGGAAGCAAAATACTTTCACAGGTAACCGATTATTCTTAGTTTCCGCAAAAATCTATGGTCGCCAACGAGAAGGTGTAACCAAGTATTCTACTTTGCAAGCCCAGGGAGTGGTTTTTACGTCAAACAAGTGTCTGAAGGATTTTTATGAGGACCCTTTACGTCATGTGATAAACGTACTCGGAGGAGAAGCTCGGCGGAAAGACACTTTTGTGACTACAAGCTCGGCGCAAAGTCGCTTTGTTGGTTACAAGGTTCCGTATCTTGCTCTGTGTCTTTTGGTCAAGATCTACTTTAATGACTTGTGCCCCCCAGCAATTCGTAGCAAAACAGAAAGATGGTGTGGCCTAAGTTTCTTACTATGCGATCCTGCGAAGTACATTTCTTTGTATTTTAGCCAGCTGATAGAGTCGTTTCTGGATTTTTCCAGAGCTGGACGACTCTGTTGATTTGGAGAGGCTGCTAATCCGACTGAAGTTATGCTTGCAAATTATGTAGTTTCTCAGATCTCTATTTTTTTTTATTTGGATACTGAATAGACAAAGTTTGGACACAGTTTGGTGCCGGAACCTAAACTGCTTAAGGCTATAGTAAAGAAAATCACGAAGGTCCTGAAACGCTTGGTCAAGAAGCTTCTTTAGCATAATGTGGAAAGCCTCGGTGCACTGGGGATACAAAAGTTTATTGCAAAGCTTGCGAATGAGAGTACGACGAAGAGCCTAAAGCTGGAATGAAATTTGAACTTGAGGTATGAAGGGATTATGCTGTTTGGTTGGAAAATCGTCTTATAGTTTGATATAAGCAACTCAAAAAAGAAGAGAAGAGACGAACTGGAAACCATAAAACGCCCACACCCACAACTAACATTTCAATATTATACTACCTTTGACATTCAAATTATAGTTTTTTGTAGAAAAAACCTAGTTGAAGAACACATATCAATCATCCCCCTCACGCAGCACGGCCATCACTGACCACCTGACAGGCATATCGCATTAATAACGGATGCGCGTAAGCATACCAGAAGTATCATTAACACATTTCCTGGGCGATGTGAACAGTTGTTGGGGCAATTAACTAACCTTAAATATTATGGCGGCACAAAAAAAAATTACAAGTAAATATATATGCGAGTATATATATATGTACTGACTATACTATAAATTTGGTAAAAAAATTCAAAAATACCAGATAAATATTTTCAAAAACAAAAAACACACAGAAAAAGCTGAAAATTATAACAAAATAAATGACCAAATGGCTCACTCACGAAACCAGCCAGCCATCCAGCCAGCCAGCCAATTGTGTGTAATTTCAATAAAAAATAAATAAATTTCGAACACAAAACGACGTCAACACAACAGCGGCTGTAAAAAAAAGGTATGAAATTTCATACCTTAACTGCTGCTACCTTTTTTTTGTGTTTTTTTTTTTGTATTTTTCAACCATAAAGGCAGCTAACAGACACCGGTAGTCTTTTTCTCCCGCCGCTCTTTCAACTATTTTCGCCTTTTCTTTGCTTGTTTGCTTGTTGTTTTTGTTTAGTCTAAGAATTTATGAACTACTTTCATAACAAAAATCTTCAAAATAATCATTCATTCTGAGGAGTAGAATAACTCAATTTGATCCTTTACAGCCTTTTTTGTTCCTTTCTTCCCCTTTTTTTTCGCCAACGTAGACATAATTTGTTCTGCTACCTGAGTTGATTGCCAAAGTCGAAGTCTAGTGTCGAAAACGGCCAGTGAACGGCACTTGAATTCTTGAAAATCAAGTTGTTTGTTGAGTGCACTAGCTGAGAGCGGGGAAAAAATTAGAAAAACAATCTCACAGGAGTTGATTGCGCTGTGGTACAAGTTGACGAATGAATTAGATCGGTCTGATTGATAAAAAAAAATTGTTATTTTAAAATTTCAGATCCTTTGTGGTAGATAACATAAGTGGATATTCCTCTGCCTCTTAGTTTTGCAGTGATTTTACAAAATCATAAATATGAAATTTCTCAATTCTGGAAATTTCATTTTCCTAAGATCGTTTAATTGGATAAATTTAACCGAGAAGAAAACATTTGAAATAATTATAAAACTTTTTGCTCTTTTTAGATGAAGGGCATGTTTTTTAGGCCACAAAAAACCGTATTAAACATGACAAGTAGTCCTTAAGCCTTTATGAGTCCAGTTAAAACTGTTATACTTAAAAAAAACTTTAATTTTCCGATAACACAATCCTCCAACGGCTTCGCAGTATTTCCAAAAAAAAAAATCTAATTTTAATCTACATCTACTTAACATCTACGTAGTAGTAGTCTAAAGTAGCAAAACATTCTACGAGGATTGCATTATATATTTCAGGACTTGGCAACCCTGGTGGTGCAATATGGCAACAGCCAACTTCATCGTAAAGTTTGACATTGTTATACATACTCAGCACGCTTTGATCGTCATGTGATCTATCGTTGGATTAAGAAAAATATAGGCATTAATGAGACCGATGCTTCGAAACACTTCTGTGACATCGTGTCAGGCGATGAACGGTGGATTTATGCGTATGAACCGGAAAGTAAGTATCCGTCAAGTGTATTTGCACTTCAAACCTGAGCCGAATCCAACAAAAGTTGTTGTGAAAATCTGAATGTGTCGCAACCGTATCGCTCGAACAAAGCCGACCTATAAAATCTGTAAAATCTACGCACAACCACGGGGTTGTTCACTTTCCAACTTGGCTAGCTCGCCTCAAAACGGTTTTAACCGTTTGGCCGCACAGAGCGTTTTTGATCTAAGACCGGAAGTCGAGAGCTACTGGAACTATATGTTAAAGAATTATCTCTGATCACTACCAGGTGAATGGCAGTCAAAAACTTTCCTCTCGTGCGAGAACTTCTAAACATGATCCCTTCCTTCCTTCAGTAGAGAGAAAACACTTTCGGAAAGCGATATATATGGAGAGCCGAAGATAGAAGCAAGATTTTTGCAGACAAAAAACAAAGGTGTCGAAATCTGTGTGTAAGAATATTTTGAAGATCTGCCCAAATAGGGCTAGAAATTTCTGTGAAAGATGCGACAACTTGCAAGTTTGAAGATTTCATGATCATGTTCATGTAGGAACCAAGGAGACCTAAGTCCGGAACATACTGAGTTTATGAAAAGAGCACTTCTCCAACTTGCTGAATGGCATCAAAAATGAAGCACCAGGCGATGGCGAACCCGATTTCTCACTCAATGAAGATGGAATAGGCGTTCTAATAGCCGACTATGATGAAGTTCGAATAGCAATCCTCCTTAGCAACACATTTCTAAGGGCTTATAGAGGGCACTATGTGAAAGCCACCCAAAGTCCACAGTTAATAAGTCGATGGAGCCTGTGGCTTTGGGCCTGGAAAATCTACAATTCACCAGATATTAACCATCACTTAAATCATGAAAAAGACTCGTGAAAAGAGGTTTAAAACATACTATATTTTTAACGATTTTAACGCAGCCTTTGACAAAGCTAATTGCGTCTATCCAGGAAACAGTAATAATAACAATAGCAATATCAGCCTTGAAATCCAACATAAAATAACTCTTACCAAGGTTTATAAAGGGTGATCCAAATAGAGGTACTTTTTTCAGCAGTAGAATGTGTTTCACGTGCTTCGCTCAACTTATCGTCAACATAATCGGCCTACTGAGCGTACTACTCGCAACACCATCACCCATCTTGAGACCCAGCATTCATTATTGGATAATATACGACCGAATAGATCACGTCCAGCATGATACAATGAAGATAATATAGCGGCCGTAGCTGAGAGTGTACACGAAGACCGTGGAGAGTCGATTCGGCGCCGTTCGAAGCAACTCGGATTGACCTATGGAAAGACTTGGCGCATTTTACCTCGAGATCTTAAATTGAAAGCGTGTAAAATACAGTTTGTGCAAGAACTAAAGCGGCTTGATCTTCCCAAGAGACATCGCTGCACTCTATGGGCCCAAAGAAACGTTCCAAGAAGATCCGAGATTTTCGAGTTAAATTTTGTTCAGCGCTGAGGCCCATTTCTGGCTCAATGGGTATGTAAACAAGCAAGATTGCCACATTTGGGACGAAGAACAACCTGAAGAGATTCGAGAGCTGCCGTTTCAACCAGAAAAAAACAACGATTTGGTGTGGTTTGTGGGCCGGTGGAATCATCGGTTCATATTTCTTCAAATATGATGCCGGTGAGTACGTAACCAACAATGTCGACCGTTATCGCGCCATGATAACCGACTATTTGATAGCTGAAATTGAAGCTCATGATCTTCGCGACATTTGGTTTCAACAAGACAGCGCCACTTCCCACACATCGCATCAATCGCAATGGATTTATTGAGAGAACACTTCGGTGAGCAGATAATTTCACGTTTTGAGCCGGTCGATTGGCCACCAAGATCGTATGATATCACACCGTTAGACTTTTTCCTGCGTGGGGATATGTAAAGTCTAAAGTCCATGCGAACAATTCCACTTCAATTCAGGCTTTGAAGCAAAACATTACGTCTGTCATTCGCCAGTTACCAGTCGAAATGCTCAAACGAGTCATCGAAAATTGGACTCAACGAATGGACCAGCTGAGACGTAGCCGCGGCCAACATTTGAAAGAGATAATTTTCAAAAAATAAATGCCAAAGAATGTTCTTTCGAATGATAATAAACATTTCCCATTAAATTGGAATTTTCTGTGGGTTTTTTTTTTCTAAAAAAAAGTATTCCGAGAATTTAAATACGCCTTTTTAAATAAAAGGAACTGTAATTCTATACTTTAGCAAAACTTTCAATTAATTTCCACGACTTGCTTTTAGTCGCACAAACAATTTTCTTAATTAGAAAAACCACTCACCACCCTTCACCTCACTCGTACGCAACCCCACATAATTTATGCGCATTTGAACCCGAGCTATAAACGAATCAATTCAAATCTAAATCGCTTCCACTTTACTACTCTATTATTGTAATATTTAAATGTGCTTAGGAGAAAGATAAATTTTAAGAAGAATTTTAATATAATTAAAAACCAGTAAATGCGATTACAGCAAGAGCGACATCACCACGAATAACAACAATAAAAATGACGAGGCGTAGAGGGAAACGAAAAGTAAAACGGCAATTTAGCGCGAAAGGGATGAGCTCGACCGGCAATAGTTGTGTGTGTGCGGTAAATACGAGCAATATGTGTGTGAGTGAATGAACGCATGTGAGTGTGTGTATTCTCCGCCGCACACCAACTGCCGCCGGTGAATATTTGCAAAGTGAGGCAGGCGGGCTTTATTGCATTGCAAGCAACCCCCCGAAAACAAAAACAAAAAAACAAAAAAAAAATCCTTTTGTAAAATTAACAGGCGCATAAATCCTTTTTAATTGAATAAATGCTGGCGCCCTGCCGTGAGAGTACAGGCACTCGTTGTGCGTCGTGTCTTTTTTTTTTTGTGTGCTCGCTTTGCACGTCGGCTATTCGCTGGCCTCTATGTGCGCTTGTTTGTCCACACACACATATCCATTTAGCTGGACACGAGCCAAAGGTCAACAAGAAATACAGTTGCATGTGTGTGTGTGTGCGCGAGCCCTTTGAAACGTCTATGTACGAGTGTGCGCTGTGTGCGCGTGCGGGTTGCGCGGCGGGGTGATGACTGGCAGTGTTTTTAAAAACTATTAATTTTAAAAATTGCCAACCATGCAACAGGAAGTGGGCATTTATATACATACACACATACATACATGCATACATACATACATACATGCACATGAATGTTAATGCGCATACATCGCGCCGGTTTGGTGTATTGCTATATTGAATGCGCGTTTGGCGTATGTGGCTGACCAAAGACGCCCACATACACATACTCGTACGCACACACACACACACACACACGCACACACAAAGCGCAGAGCTCACTTTAAATAAATCAATGATTCAATAAAAACAATGTATAGCTGACGGCGGAAGCCCGTGAGCTCAGTTTGGGAGAATGACCAGTGTGAAATTGCAAATCAAAAAAATTTTTTTTGGTGGAAAATCGAATTTCAAACCGAAAATCCATTGAATTTACGGCTGTGGCCCATTAAAGACCTGCTAATGGCTGTCACAACAAACTTAACGGTCGATACAAAAACACAAACACAACACGTAGCGGTAGTAAATTCTCACGCTGACAAGTCGCACAAAAGCTTGACGCAGCTTGAAGCACGCTTGAGCGGCAGTCCATAAAAGGTTAAGGTTAAATTTTGAGCAATAAAAGTGTCGCGCTCATTTACGACGACCCACCAACAAAGCGGCAGTGAGTTTAGATAATTTTCCACAAAGCGTTTAGTTAAGCTAGTTAAGCGACACTGATAACGGTTTACGCTCCCAGTTGTTGTGGTTTTATTTAGCAAATTTTTTGCTCTACACGCAGCTGTCGCACGCATAATTCTTCGCTTATTCATGTGGTTTTGTCTCATTCAAATGTCACAAATTTTCCGATCCAACACACATACATACATACATAAATTTTAGTCGTAAAACTCTGGCAATGAGCAGGAGCACGTGCTTTGTTGTTGTATAGATTGCTATTTTATTGGTATTCAAACGTCCATTGAAATTTATGCATTGCCTAACAGTGAACGGCATTCGGTTGCGATTGAATTATGGATAGAAGAGCGAGACATTAGATAGGGTTGCCAAATGGCGGCAGTTGAAATAATGCGACTCAGAGTTGAATGTGTTATTGTTGTTGTTGTTGTCGTCGTCAGTGTTGTTATGTTGTTATGGTGTTGTTGTTGTTGTTGTTGTTGTTGTTTTTGTTATTATTATTATTATTATTATTATTATTATTATTATTATTATTATTATTATTATTATTATTGTTGTTGTTGTTGTTGTTGTTATTATTGTTATTGTTCTTGTTGTTGTTGTGGTTGTTGTTGTTGTTGTTGTTGTTGTTGTTGTTGTTGTTGTTGTTGTTGTTGTTGTTGTTGTCGTCGTTGTTGTAGAGGTTCGCTTACCCCGCCTAGGGTCATCGATGTCAACTAACAGTGCCGTTTCGACGGGTTCAAACCAGAGACATAGAGGTGTTAGATGAGTCAGTTTGACGTGTCTAGGCGGGGTTTTGGTTTCCAGTCAACGTCGCTATGATGATTCCGACGGTAGCATCACAATAGGTATTACTTACTAGGAGCACAGATGTTTCACTGTGTAAGTGATGCGCCCGTGATATCAGATAGTTTTCTATCCCGATCCTTAAGGCGATGTTCCAACAGTTTTGCCGCTTCTTCAGCTATGTCTCACTAATCCCTGGAGTTGAAATCGCTGCAGCGTAGCTTACGACCGGACGATCAGTTGCCTTGTAAGTTGCGATCTATATTTCTTTGTCTTTACCACAACTACTACCGGCTAGCGATTTGATTAGTTTAATGAGGCTCTCTACTGGAAATAGCAGCTGCATGTGAAGTGAAGGGCTGCAGGCGGAGTCAAATCTGACTTCCAGTAACTTTGAGTTATTAATCGTCTGAATTTTTACGTCATCGACTTTCACATGGAATTCGAGCCGGTACTCCTTTGTTCAGCTAACGAAGAGGGCAACCGAGTCTTTCGCGAGCTGTAGTTGTAAGCGTCGTGCAGTGCTTTCGTGCAGTTTGCTTTCGAACAAAGGTCGTCAATACCCTGGCCGCAAATTCCAATATCGAAACAAGGAGACGCCCTCTGGTGATATAGGGTGCCTCAAGATGTAAAAAGTCAATAGCAGTGAGGAGAGGGAACCACCCTGCGGAACCTCCTATTTAATTTTACGCGGCTTTAAAGTTCCATCTTGAAAGCCAACCGAAGATTGCCGGACACTCAGGTAGTTCATAGTCTACCTCTTCAACTCCCGGCAGTTCAGTGCTACTAACACAGTGCGCGTACAATGCCGATTTTGGCTGAGGCCATAGAGGGTGGTGTTTATGACATCAAGTGCGGTTTTGGAGCTGTGCACTTTGCGGAAGTCATGCTGATGCGTAGCTGGGCTCAGATGGTATATGAAGGACGGGAGAAACAAGATCTCAATTGTCTTCGCTACAGGGGAAAGGAGAATTATAGGCTAATAAGACTCTCCTTTATTTGCAGGTTTAACCGCCTTTAGTAGCGGGAGCACTCCACCCAGTTTTCACATATCGAGTGTAATTAGAGTGGGCAAAGAAAAATAGAGGACCTTGGTGAGGTAGTCTGCTTCCACTGGACCCAAATATTTTTGAATCAGGCATTCTTGTTAAGTCGGGGACGATGGATTTGGAGACTTTCGCTTTCTTCCTATTCTTCTGCATTCCTATATAGATGGAATTGTCTACAACTTATGGTCTGGCTGCCAATATTTACGTGGGCGTAAAGCTCTGACTGTTTGTTTGATGACAGGAGATATTTCCTCTTGCTCTCGTTCACTACTAAACCCTTTCCCTATTTAATCTACGGTGAATCGGCTAAATCTAAGCCCATAGTGACAAGCTCATTGACGATGGACTGTGTACATGCTAGATTATCTGATAGGCTGATCTTACGATAATTGACACAAACTATGAGGTCCCGCTTCTTATAGATTGGCAGAGCACACTCAGTTTCCATCAAGCATGCTTTCGTCCGCGAGACATTCTGCAAAGAAGCTGATTATGCCAGCACTGTCTGAGAAGTGTGTAGTTCAAGTTTGTGAGCTGGCTACTGCCAATTTGCTAAGAACTTACAGGCCTCAAACAATGTTGGAGTGAACATAGCAAATATATTAAGTTTAGTAAGGCTTCACCCCGTCCCTTTTCTATCGTTTACCTCTTCTCTAGAAATTTTCGGCATTAGGGTTTTGTGGCTTTAGTTCATAACCCACTCTCCCCGAAGCTGTCTATGATTCCTGTTTTAACAGCACATCGTAGCCGATTCTAGGTTGGGAAGGAGCTCGACTGGGGCGACTTTGCTTTTGGACTGGCTTCTTCTCGTTGGGTTCAATTACCGACTTAATCTGTTCAGCATGTTATAGCTCTTCCAGATCCCTCGTTCTTCGAGCATGTAGTTGTTTCCCTCAGCCGTGTTATATTCTCGGGGCGCAGGTAGGTGCTGCCTATACCCTATGACAATTTCCTGAACCGTACAGATCTGGAGGATATAGTTCTAGCTCTCAAACTTTAAGACTTTCCACTTCTTCGTTGGCCTATCAGGGTTCTGTCTTTCTAGCAGATGTAGCCTGTCCTTCGGTTTTTTTGTGCCTGATATGAGCGCTTTCTTCTTCGGTACGAACGGAAAGCAACTACGGTCCACTATCTCCTTCTCGGCACAGGTCTTGGTGCGCTTTTACAGCATCATTTACTCAGAGCTATGTGGAGTCCTCTTGCACTTATTGATCTTGACCTTATTCAGCCAGATTGCGCTGTCAAAGGCAGTCAGACAGACTACTAACAGGCTGTTTTCCACCATTCTTGTGTCATCTGCCACAGGATGCTACTTCAGACGATGAGCGTCATGAGTGAGTGCATTTTGGTTATCTCACTGGCTGCCGCCGCATCACTGAACGTAGTGTACCACGTAGTTTTTTGCTGGAAAGTGAAAAAGAAATTATATAATATTTTCTTCAAGTCCAAATGCATTCGGAAGGCCTAACAAGCTCCTGATATAGAAATTTCAAATATTGTGTCTAGACAGTCTAAGACCGCACAACAGCTGCCAGATCAATGTCTCATACCACATAGTGAATTAGTTGTAGACCAGTTTGGGCAGAAGAGACATTCCGTCAGGGAGATCGCACTCTTCTCTCTGCTTCTCAATTAAGTTTCCATTAATTCGTCAAGGGATTCATTGCTACTCCTCCAGATCTCCTAGATCTTATAGCAGTTTTTTATCTAATCTTGAGAGTCAGAGTGGATTTAGTACATATATCCCACTGAGGATTGTTTACTCTTCACGTTCATGATGCCTATTCAGTAATGAAACATTTTCTATGACCTCCACGAGGCAAAGCTCACTCCAAATAATATAGATTTGAGGAAGAGTTCACAGAACAACTAAATAGACAAACTTACATAACCATTAAGCCACCTTTCTGGCGCTCTTCCTATAGTATTTTATTTAGTCTAGATGCAAGTTTTCTCTCAAAGCCCGAATCTAGCTCTCCTTCCATGAAGAGGAGAACTGTTTGTACTTTTTAGTACTCACAGATCCATCTTAAATTGACTGTGAACGAGCTCTAGTGTTGTTGTTGTTGTAACCGCCGAAGAATTCCCCCAAATTGGGCTTCGGGGAATATTGCGGGAGTGACAGTCCTTGGCCGGATAAACATCCGGGTCGTTCCGGTATAAAGACCCGACTGTCGTGGGAACTATTGGAATTTAGTCGCCTCAAATGACAGGCATGTCTAACCGCGGGTACATTCTTAATCCCCTAAAGTGCAAGGGTGGGGGGGGGGGCGAGCTCTATTGAGGTGGGGTGGTTCATGACCATCAATCTTCCCATTGCTGGTGGAAAGCTAAGCAGGCGCTGTGTTCATCATTCTCCCCGAATATGTGCTCGTCTTTCCAATTTCCTTGATTCCTTCGATATATATTTTCGAAACCCTCCTTAGATTGAGCTAAGCTAGTACTACAGACGGGTTTCCAAACACTAAAAGCGCCTTTAAACAACTAACACCCGCAGAAAATTGGCAACTCTGCCATAAATATGCACTTGTCGCGTAAATTTAACCCACCCCCCACAGAAGCAGTCATGATGCCAACAGCAGAGCTGAGACTCGTGCCAAGCCAAACTGCATTCAGACATAACCAAGCAGCAAAAAGCAACAACAACAACAACATAACAACACCATTCGTGACACGCAACAACGTTTCAATTGCAATTCGATGTGGTGTACGCGTATAATACACGCTGCGGGCGAGAAATCGAAATAAAACGGGGACGTGAGTAACAAAAACAACATAAAGAGACATCGCTGTTCAGAGAAGAGGACTACAGACAATTGACGATGAGCTGCATGCATAACGGCATTAACGGGTGAACACAACAGCAAGCGGCGGGCTGATAAAACGGCAGACAGACAGACAGACAGACAGAGAGACAGATCAATGATGCAATCACGATGCGAGCGCGGATAACGGTGCAGCGTATACGTAGTGAAGAGACGTAATGCAGGGTGGAGACCAACAGAAGTCATGTGTGTGACAAAGATGCTGAGAATGATGTGAAGTGAAGTACGCGCGCGCTCGTTCAGCATTTATCGGCCGGATGCAACGTGAGAGCACAGCTATCGCGTTGCAAGTTGCAAAATTGACGACAACAACAACAACAACAATAAGAACAACAACAATAATAAATATAAATATAACAACAACAACAACAAACCCAACAACAACAACAACAACAACAACAACAACAACAACAACAACAAACCCAACAACAACAAGAACAACAACAACAAAATTACTTCGCACTGCGTCGGTAGCGTCAACGATTGCTCGGCGTAACGAACGGATTTTCTTATTTATGAGCTATTGAATTGTTATTGTTATTGCTATTGTTATTGCTATTGCTGTTATCCTTTTCGCCAATAATGCTGGAAAATATTTATTAATAAATATGAAAGAAAAATTGTGTGCAACCGAAAGCGAAATGAGAGCACTCATTCACACTCACACACACACACACACACACATCCGTACAGACATACTTATATAAGTGCAATCATTCATATTTAAGTCCTTCCAGGGAAAAGTCACATGAAAAGCTGAAATGAAGAAAAATCGTTTGCGAAAACGAAATCATTATAAAAACCGAAAATGAATTTGTTGCCGCCGATGTTGTCGATGGAGTAAGTATGCAAGAGACATGCATTCGAAAGGGCACACACAAGCGTATAAATACAAATGGCAATGTCGTGAGCAGGCATTGAAAATCTTCGCATTGTATAAATGCTACAGAAAAAGGAAAATTGTGAAAAATATTTCGGCGAAAAAACCTGTCAGAGATAATATTAATATGTTGTAGTTGTGGTATGGCGCATGGAGACTGGCAGCCGCAACAGTGAGTTGAGAGAGTGAACGGAAAATTAGAAAGAGAGTCAGCAAAGTAACCAAGCCTCCGTGAGAAAAGCAGATATGTACCAGCTGAATATGCAGAGCTGAAACTGCATACTTGTGCTTGAGCTTTGCGTATCTCTCTATCTATAATCGGCGGTTCATAACCCCTGAAAGAATGTGCTGCCGAGTTCCTACTCCTATTTTGCTTTAAGTTTTGATATTATTACACAACTTTTAGGAACCTAAAATTTTTTCTACATCAGGTCCGAACATTCGCTGAGTTTTTATGACAAACTCGTTGGAAGATTCACACTTCGCGCTAAGGGACGACATCAATTGGATATTTTTTACTATAATTATGGGTGTTAGTCTAGCCAGGACTCAAATTCACTTTCCTCCGCATGGTAGCACACGACACTCAACACTTGGACACTCCATATTACAAAACAGAACGAAGTCTATAGAGGCAACTTGTAGTAAAATGATGGACAATCAGTGAAAAAAGGCGATGTTTTTTCAACAGAGCTCTTCATTTAGCCTAGATACAGGTATCAAACCAGACAGTGATATTCCTTACTCTCTCACTTCAAGTCCTGAGATGTTTGATTCCCGCGCTCAGAGGATAGGCGATCTAAGGTTTACTTCTGAAAAACTGAGTTTCACGTTTACTCGCCGAATTTCAAGACGTCCTAGGACCTACGTATTTTCAGGCCTGTTGTTTGAAGGTCTTCCTTACATCTATACAACACACGAGATTGCTGGAGGCTCTGATTGGTCGTTGTCTAGTTGCGGCAGAGCTGTGTTCTTCCCTGCTTGTTGTCCTCTTTGCAAAGAACTGAATCGTATGTTTATTTACCAGTCTCTGCAGAACCTTCATCTCGCCACCTACCATAAGAAACTCACCTACTCATTAACGAGTTGTTTGTCCCGCTGAGAGTGATACATAGACGTACGTTTCAGTTCTTTGCAAAGAGGCTCATACCTGAAATCGTTAAGTACTTCACATACGAAGCTATTTGGATTTTATATGGGACACGTTGGATTACAGTGGGGGCGGATAAGACAGTCGTGGTGACATGCATGACCACCTATAGTCTTTTTCTGAGTAGACTGACCTTGCTTAGGCGATTGCAGTAGTTCCGTGGCTCTGTTTTACTCCTAAAAAGATCGTTATTATGTCAAGGATTCCGACTGGCCGCTGGGAAGATCAGATAGAGCAGAGCCTGACTTCACTCTGCTATTGTTGTTGTATATTTGAGCTGCCTCAGCCGGTCAGCCAGTCTGCTTCTGACTAACTCATTCCCTATACTTGGTTTCGGAATAGACAATTTATGATTCCGACTTATTAGCAGTAGCTTGGTTCCCTTTCGAACCCCACTTGCTCGGCACACTTCATCCATGAAACTCATTTAAAAGACACACTTCATTAACTCACTGTAAACAAAATATATATTTTCACACATAATATCATCACACACACACATACATACAAATACATGCATATTAATACACATGTGTGGCAGTGTGACTTTTTGCACAGCAAGTGCAATTTATCACGCTCGTATGCAGAAGCGTTTGCATTGCATTGCATTGCGAAGCAGCGAAGCCGGCAATTTACCGAAACCATGCCGATATGTGATTTATATGCGAGAGGGGATAAGCGATATGCACACACACACACGTATGCATGTATGTATATTGCATAATAAATCTATATACACATTTACAGTTATCTATAAGTTGCGTGCAGTCAGTCAGGACTGTCGTCACGACTTTTTTTCCTTTAATTCTTTTCAGCACTTTTTTTTTTTTTGTTTTTGCTATTTTTACATTTACTATCATTCCTTTGTCATTGTTATTATTGTTGTTATTGTGTGATTTTGTTATTTCGCACTGCCATTATTGTAAATGTGGTTTTTGTAACCCTCGCTCTACGCTTGTTATCCGTTCGTTATTTACTTGCGTCGGCTTAAAGCGCAAGCGAAACGCTTGTGAATAATAGCAGAGGGTACATGGAAGGAAGCTTAAATATGCATAAATATGCAGGCATATGTATGTATGTAAATATGTGCAAATGTCCTTCTTCTTGTACTACTTAACCGATTACGCGCTTCCACTTGCTTCCACTACATCTCATTATGTCCTTTAGGGTGTGCGTACTGTTCATTTCATTTTTAATTTGCACCATTTTGTTGCTGTTTTTGTTTTTCAGTTGGAATTTTTGATGTATCTTAAGATTGCAAGATACATTATTATGCACATATCGCTTTTATATCCTTCATGAAGAGGAAACGGTTTTAAAAAATAAAATAAACATTAAAAAAAGTATTAATTAAAAAAATTAAGATTAAAATAAAAAAAATAAAAAAATAAAATAAAATAATATAAAATAAAATGAAAAAATAAATAAAATAAAAATAAAAATAAAAATAAAATAAAATAAAATAAATATCAGAAAAAATAAATAAAATAAAATAAACTGAAATTAAAAAAAAAACAAAAAAAATTAATAAATAAAAATAAAATAAAATTTTTAAAACAAAGTAAAAAAAATTTTTTTTTAAATAAGTAAATAAAAAATAAAAAATAAACTAAGAGAAAAAAATTATCCTTGAGGAGTTTCCAGTCTCCCATCGGACGCATCCCCAGGCGGCAACGCTCGGTAAATATACCGGGTAGGTGGAAAATAAAATACCACTCGCGTACCCAAACTGGAAATCAAATCCGGTCGCGTCTGCCTCAGACTGAGCGGTGAATAAAAACACAAGCAGAGCAACCATCGAGTCAAGCTTTTACAGCCTATTCGTCGCCCATTTGGTCTCAATGTCAGAAGCATAACTTGTCAGCGAACTGAATATCAGGCGTGAAGCACTATTTTTCTAATATTTCAACCACCGATTTCTCACCCATCAGCTCTCAGTAAATCAACAATGTTACAAGGAAGCTTCACAACGTCTATAAAATACTAACGTCATGCATATCCAAAATTATTTATGAACACATTGAAGCAAACAACTTGATTGCAGAAGAACAGAAAGGGTGCATAGGATCGTCACAGGGATGTAAAGAGCAGCTAATTATAGTCCAAGTAGTACTTGGACCATCTAAAGTCCAAGTAGTACTTGGACCATCTAAAGTCCAAGTAGTACTTGGACCATCTAAAAAGCAAAGCAGAAACTTTTATGCAGCGTACATCGATTGGATGAAAGCTTTCGATTTGATGTCCCACTCATGGCTTATCGAGGTACTGCATTTGAATAAGTTTAATACTAATATAATACTTTTCCTAGAGAAAATTATGCAATATTGGAGAACTCGAATAAAATTGCCAATATCTGGAACTGCTCAGTACACGTGGGATATAAACATCAGCAATGATATCTTCCCAGGCTATTCACTGAGTCCACTCTGGTTCAGCCTCAGCATGAACCCTCTCAGGCATATTCTACGGAACACAGGCTACGGATATGTGGTGAAACATGGCCGGACCAGAAGATACCGATGGAATCATCTCTTCTACGCAGATGATCTGAAGCTTTATGCCAGCAAATCAAACCATCTTGAAAAGCTTTTGGAATGTGTCGCAACTTTTTCCAATGACATTCAAATGCCTGTTGATCTTGAGAAATGCCGCAAAATAACGATCTTGAAAGGAAAAGTGACTCCCCGAAACACTCTAATCGAACCAGAGTTTAGGAGACAGCTTCATGCTATATGCAAAACTCAATTAAGTGAAAGAGACCAGACACTTGCCATAAATTCATTTGATATACCCGTGGTATCGTACAGTTTTGGAATTATAAAATGGTCAACAACCGAGCTGGATAATATGCGGCGGATAATACGTACAGTCATGTCCAAATATAAACCTCATCATACCAAAGCTTTCGTCTTTCGAATGACATTGGCCAGGAAGGAAGGCGAAGGGGGCCAGATTATGAAAACAGAAACACGATATCAACGCATGAAAAATTGCAGAAATGGCCTGAAATGCCCTGAAATAGTAGTCCACGGTGTATATCGGAAAGATTGGCGGAATCCGCATGTCGACCGAAACGTCAGGAATCGTCAACGAACCGTCATCCAACCTGTGGCCACTTTCGCATTACTTCAGGGCAGCGCACCATATTTCCAGTTTTCCTCATTTCAGAGAATGAGTATTAAGGGGGCCGATCAAAGTCTGTAGCCTATTTCGTTCTGTCAGAGTATGCATATGAAACTGGCGTTTCAGGTATTCCCATTTTATGCAGATACTTCCTAAAATTTCCGCGCCAGTATAATAACTGCGTAGTATAATAATTCACTGCTGGAGCACTCTTTCATATTTTTATTAGCTTTGTCGTCCATCTACCACGATGTCTCTGCTCCCAACGAGTTTGCCATTGTGTCAAGGTATAGTTCTTCACTTCACTTCTTTTCTGGTGGTGGCAATTGTCTATTGTCTCATCAACGTCCACATTTTCTTTTTTTCAAATGCTTCCGCTTATTACCAATAAACCCTCCGTCTGAAATTGTACGGTATGCCGAAACTACTCTCAGAGCAGCTGTGCGATAAACTTTTTCCAGGGCTTTGCGTCGGTTATTCTTTCTCAGTGAGTCTGCCCATGGCTCTGCTAAGAGTAGAGCAAAACATTCAGTGTTGTTGACATCAAAAGCTTCTATTTTTCCTATATCGGTCCCCTATTTTGGCAATCAGCCTGCTGAGTTGGCATGTTGTTTTAAACGCCTCTTCTGCGACATGTTTGAGTTGTGACCAGTAAGTAAGGCTACAATCCAATCTTACACTCAAGTAATTGACAACATTTGTGCCCTTAAAGTCTCCATGGTTGTCCTCATGTCTATTTCAACGGAAATATGCTTCTTTTTTATTAATACTAGCTCAATATCAAGCCACATTTTTGCTCTTATCATTACTTAGTTTAATTTTCTGCGCGCATCTTTAGTCTCTTGTGCGGTGATTATCGCGGCGATGTCATCTGCGTAGACAACTATGTTAGGTATGTATCTTCGTGCTTTGGGAGACTTAATATCAAATCGTAACTGACGCTCCAGAGGTCTGGACCCATAATTGATCTCTGTACTTCTCCTGGCGTGACCTTCAAGTGGCGTGGTCCTTCAGCAGTTTTATACAGCAAGATCCGCCTTTCAAGTAGCCCTTCATAATCAGGCTGAGATATGTAGCTATTTGAAAGTTTTTTTCTAATGCTTCAAAAATGTTCTCACACTGAGCGCTCTTGAATGCATTCCATACGTCCACGGTAGCTAGTAAAACAACTCGTCTAAGTTTGTGGTATCCTCTATGCGCTACTTTTACACTCTTCATTGCATTCCCAATTGCCAATTGAGTGCTGATCTATTATATATGAAACCATATCGCCTGGGTGATAAGCCACCTGCCCTAGTAAACCAACTTCTTCTACACGTGGTTTCAGACGCCTTTCGAGAAGCTTGCCAGCAGTGCCGCCAGTAGTACGAGAAGCTTTCCTTCATGGTAAAGAGTGGCAATTCGTTCTTGCCTCCTCGACTCTGACGTGAAGGGCATATAGCTGCTGATCAAACCATTGACAGAGATTTTTACTTACTTTATATAATTTTTTGCAACTCTGTTGCGTTAACATCTTTCTTTTTTGGCACAAATTGTGCGTCTTCTCATTTCGTTACACATTTTTTTTTATATGCTCAATTGTATTTTGGTTTCACCCCACAAGTGTAGGGGTTTTTTTTTATTATTTATTGCATTGCCTTCACTTTTCATATTTTATTATGTGTTGTTTGTTGTTTTTTTATGCCATTTTTCGGTTGCTTAAAATTTCTCTTCGTTTTTTATTTTTTTTTTGCCTTTTATGCCATAAATTAAATTGTTTCCTTTTCGTTGAATTTCACCAATTCAATTGTTGTTATTGTAGCAGTGTCCTGTGGCGCTTCCTTTTCTTCTTCTTCTTCTTCTTCTTCTTCTTCTTCTGCTTGTGCTAGTGCATATAACGGTCCATTGTTTATCGGCATTGTTACTATATTACTTTCCTTTTGTTTTTTGCTTCCTTTACTTACCACCTTTTACTACCTTCTTCGTTGCTGCTGTTGTTGTTGTTGTTTTAACAACAGAAATTGATGCGATTTCCCAACAAAGTGATTTATGGTTGCATGGATGCATGCAACATTGCAATTAATTCGTTTACCTAGCGAGTAGCGCACAGTAATTCTAACCTTAAGTAGTAGAAAAATATTAAAGTGCAAATGTGAAATGGCAGTGCAGCACGAGCTCCTCAGATGTGTTATGCTGTATAACTGACAAAGAGAAATTTTCTGCACATTCTTACATGCATAATTAATCAGATTTGAGGAGTAGTGTACAGAAGTTTTTTTTAGTATTTCATGATTTCATTTATGTGCGTATTTGTTGTTATGGACGTGTTGAGTTGACGTTCATTGACCCCCCATGAAATGGGTCACTTCACTTAGAACTACATAAATATTGTTATTGTAGGAGTATTGAGTTAGAGGTAAGAGGATATTGTTGTTTTTGAAAGAACATTCTTTGGCATTTATTTTGTTTAAGATTCTCTCTATCAAATGTTGGCCGCGACTACGTCTCAGATGGTCCATCCGTTGAGTCCAATTTCCGAGGACACGGTCGAGCATTTCGACTGGTAACTGGCGAACGACACGCGTGATGTTTTGCTCCAAGGCTTGAATAGAAGCGAGCTGGTCCGCATAGACTTTAGGCTTTACATATAACCACAGGAAAAAGTCTAACGGTGTGATATCACACGATCTCGGTGGCCAATCGATCAGCCCAAAACGTGAAATTATCTGCTGATAGAAGTGTTCTCCCAAAAAATGCATTGATTGATGCAATTTGTGGGAAATGACGGCGTCTTGTTGAAACCAAATGTCGCGGAGATCACGAGCTGCAATTTCAGCTATCAAATAGTCGGTTATTATGGCGCGATATACGTTGATAACGGTCGCCATTGACGGTTACGTTCTTACCGCCATCAGTTTTGAAGAAATATGGACCGATGATTCCACCGGCCCACAAACCACACCAAACCGTTGTTTTTTCTGGATGGAATGGCAGCTCTTGAATGTGTTCAGGTTGCTTTTCTTCCCAAATGCGGCAATTTTGTTTGTTTACAGACCCATTGAGACAGAAATGGGCCTCTTCGCTGAACAAAATTTGGCTCGAAAACGTCGGATCTTCTTGGAACTTTTCAAGAGCCCATAGAACGAAGCGATGTCGCTTAGGAAGGACGAGCGGCTTCAATTCTTGCACAAACTGTATTTTGCACACTTTAAATTTAAGATCTCGACGTAAGATGCGCTGCTGCGAACGGCGGTGAATAGACTCTCCACGGTCTTCGTGTACACTCCCAGCTACGGCCGCTATATTTTCTTAACTACGTGCTGGATGTGGTCTATTCGGTCGAATATTGTCCAATAATGAATGTTGGATCTCAAGATGGGTGATACTGTTGCGAATGTTACGCTCAGTAGGCCGATTATGTTGACCGTAAGTTGAGCGGCGAAGCGCGCGAAAGATATTCTTTACAGAACGTGAATTTTCGTAATAAAGTTGAATATCAAATTGAAGAACTAGTTCTCCTTCTGGATTGTATTTGTATTAGAACTCTCTCTAAATACTAACTACCATGCTCAGTGAGGTGTTGATATTGAGTCATACTCATTACTATCAGCCTTTGAATAGGGATTTTCTCCTTGTTTTATTTCGTAGGTTATACTAAATACAAAATAAAGTTTTCTGCTGGCATAGCTGCTGCTTCCAACTATATTTTAATTTGTACAGTCTGAACCCTTCCAACCATGGAATATAGAAATCGCAAGTACTTTCACTGTTAGTGCATAGGAGAACGCAATCTTAAGGTTTTGCTTCGAAGATCACCTGGGAGTTCCCACCTGAAGCGCTCGATATCAAAGTTTATCACTATGAGGTTCCGTTTTTGGCCACGCCAACTCACCTCACCCGAAGTTAAAGACGGCAGTCAGTCGTCGCTTCATAACTTAAGCAGCCCTAAATGCGAGAACAAAAGCCCAGTAGAATTCCCGACAAAGCCAACAATCACATCAAAGACTGCGTAAGCGCCAGTAAGCTTTAGCATGCCGATCCTTCCTTCTTTTTACCATTTCAGGGAATTATTGGACGTTTGGAGGTATCATGTCAGTGCTGCCGGAGTGTTTTCATTCATCGGACGTCATGGCTTAGGCAGCGCACTCGCAGACTAAAAACTGACTAAGTTAGTCGGTGCAAAGCTGGGGTCAAAGTTTGCATGTAGGACGTAAGTTAAGTATATCGGCTTTGAGTCTGAATAAAAAGAAGTTGAGTCTGCTACAATACCCAGGCCTTAATTGAGCCATTATTACAAGGTTTTCGCGAGCTTGAACATGCTCTTCGTGTGCTATGGTTTGTAGTTCAACTACGATTACGCCATTCGCGATAAGAGAGTTTATGAAGGTGTTGAATGGAGTTTACGTTCTGTCGGTACCTCGTTCTGACCAGCGATCCTTTGAATTGGTGCAGCATGGCTAGATACTTGGAGGTTTCCATGCAGCTCTAATTTGTAATTATATTATTTTACATTTTTATCAAAAGACAGAATTTTTGAGAAATAATTTAAGTCTTCATCACCGTTATATAACATACTTTCGATCAAAATCAGTCAACAAACAAAAGATGTTTCAAACATTTTTGCGCAACAAAAGTCTCCGAACATTCATGTTAACAACAAAAAATATGTCAACATAAAATTTATCTAAACATTTTGCGTTTTTCTCTTACAAAAAACTCCAATTGGAAGTTCGAAAAGCTGTCTACGCAATATTTTCTCTTCAATAAACTTGTTTATGTTGTGCTTATCTAGCAATTATTGTTGCCGCAACATTTCCTATTGGCCATATATCTATATACATTCGCGTATAAGCAAAACGAGCACACCAACCCTCATTCTCATCGCTATGGAACTTCAGTAAATGTTGCTAACGATATTTGAATGTGTTGCAAAGTGCCAAGAAAGATAAATTTCGTGCTCAACCAAAATGATGTCATCAAACTCAGAGCACAATGACACCAATTTTTCGAAAATGCACACCTGTTGAGTGTTGTTAAAACATGTTCACATTTATATATGGTTTGCCTTTTCATATGACATTTGTATATGTACTCATATATAAATAGCAAGTGAGCTGTGAAAATAGAAGATTCAAATGGTGGATGTTGCTGGTTGATACGAGTTATCGGAGGTAGGAAGATGCGCGAGTGCGGCAGGAATATGATTTTATTTAATTTTTTATTTTATTTTATTTTATTTTTATTTTCTTTTATTTTTATTTTTTTCTTTAATTCTTTTTCTAATTTTTTTTAATTTAACTTTATTTTATTTTAATCTAATTTAAGTTATTTTATTTTATTTCATTTTTTTCATTTTTTTTTTCTTTTAATTTTTTTTAATTTTATTCTTTTTTCTTTTTTTATATATTTTTTATTTTTTGTTTTAGACTATTTCATTTTATTTTGTTATATTTTATTTTATAATTCTTTTTTTTTAATTTTTTAATTCATTATATTATATTTTAGTTTTGTTTTTCATTTTACTCTTTTTTTTTATTTTTTTTTTTACTTAATTTTATTTTATTTTTTTTGTATTATTTTTTTTATTTTTTTAATTTTATTTTATTTTATATTTTTTATTTTTTATTTTTTTTTATTTTTTTTTTTTAAATATATTATTTTATTTTAATTTTCGTTATTTTATTGCACTTTAAAGCTTTTTATTTTATTTATTTTATTTTAAATTATTTATTTTTATTTTTATTTTTTGAATTTAATACATTATTTTCTATTTATTTCTTATTTAATTTTATTTAATTTAATTATATTTTTATTTATATTTTTTAATTTTATTTTTTTTATACTTTTATTTTATTTTAATTTTACTTTATTTTATATTGTTTTATTTTATTTTTGTTTTTATTTTTATTTAGTTTTTCCATTAATTTTTAATTTTTTTATTTAGTTTATTTTATTTTGATTGATTTTATTTTATTTTGATTTAAATTTTTTTTAATTTATTTTTTTTTGTTTTATTTTATTTAATTTTAATTTATTTTATTTCATTTTATTTTATTTTTTTATATTTTATTTTAATTTTTTATTTTTCTTATTTTTTTTTTGTATTATTTTATTTTATTTTATTTTTTTTATTTTTTTTTTTATTTCTTTTTTTTATTTTTTTTTATTTTTTATTTTTTTTTTTTTTTTGTATTAATTTTTATTTTTTTATTTTTTTATTTTATCTTGATTTATTTTATTTTATTTATTTTTCATATTTAAATTTTTTATTTTTTATTTTTTTTTGATAATATATTTTAATTTTTTATTTAATTTATATTATTTTATTTTTATTTTTATTTTTATAATTCAATTTTTTAATTTAATATAATTTTATTTATTTTTATTTAATTATTTTAAAATAAAAATTTTTTGGTTTTGTTTTATGTTTTTTTTTTTTAATTTTGATTTAATCGTGTCCTTCACCATTACAGCAGCCAGCATCAAAAAATGTTTCTAAACTTTCCAGCAAAACTGCGTGCTCTCAATATGCTCTCAACATATTCCCAACATACGCTCTCTCATTCGAAATCAAATGTTGCCAACAACAACCACCATCACCACCAACACTACGAAAAACCCACCTTTAGTCAACCAACACCAATGCGCAACATTTCCAATTGTATCTGTGAGATACTTTATCGAAATAATGACGCAGCTTTGGCATTTAGTATCAACATTGGCAGCGCAGCGCGTAGTTGAAACAACGGCAAAACGCTGAAAAACCACTTTGAAGTTGACTGAATAAAATAGTGCTTATAAGCAGTAGTAGGGCAGTGAGGAGTAGTGTGCTTGAAGCGAAACATTTTCGAAGATACTACTTGTAACGGAATACGAATACAGACACACAGACACACATATACGCTTGCACACACCGAATTGACTGACGGTTGTTGAAGGCGCGAGTGCAAGCAACTTCAGTACGATTTGGCATTCGATTGCGGTGAGTTCGTTTTCTTTTACCGAGTTGAGTTGTTTGTAGTGAATGGGGAAAACCAAAGCAAAAGAAAAATAAAAGTGACAAAGAAAAGTGTTAAGAACGACGCGTAAAGCGAGAATAAACAAAAATAATACTTTTTTTTTTTAAATAAAATTAAAAATATTTTAAAATATACGTGTGAAGCGCAGAGCAAAAACACACACACACAAAGCAGTATTGCATATAAAAAAATATAAAAATATAGAAATATTGAAAAAAGTGTGTCGCCGCCGCCCCACAACTTTTTGACAAAATTTTTTCCGTGCGCTGACAAAACGCTAATTGTATTTGGAACGAAAGTGTACTCGTACGTGCGTGTGTGCATTTTTTGTGTTAAAAAGCGGCCTACAAAAAGAGCAAACGAGTGAGGGAAGCGAGTGAGCGAGTTCTTTGGCAGAATATTTCCAAACGAAAAAAAGATTCCAACAAGTTTTTGGGTGCACGTGCAATCAATGGTTGGTGTTAGAATTATTTAAAAAATATTTTTTAATGCGAAAAAAAATTCGAAAATTACATTAAACCCGTTTAAAAGCAACTAAAGTCATTTAGTGCTCGTTTTTTAGCCTAGAAAAAAAGTTCTTAAGAAATTAAGCATAACTTACCCGTATACTCGTATGACATGCTTACTTACATATAAATATATATATATATCAATTATATATATATCCAAAAGGTGCATGAGAACAGCTTTCGAAACTTGTTGCATTGCCCGCTTCTACCTGCAACGCAACGCTAAAAACTGGATTTAAGCTTCTACAAAAAACGAAGCCACTATTGAACGCTTTGCAGGCTCTTCTCATTCCCATTTTATTTCATGCCGGCCGCTGACCGCACACCCTCATGACCCCTTCACCACAGCCGGTGCTAGTTTGTTTTAAATTCACAGTTCTGACCAACTTTATGCAGCTTACATACACACATAAACCGGCTATACGAATACGAATATGGTCAAGAGACAGACAGACAGCCAGCTAGGCAAGCACAGGCAGGTAGTCGTAACAAAGCGAGCGCAAGCAACAGAGCGTAAAGTAATAAAATAAATAGAAACAGTAGCAGAAAGCATAAGCAGATAAAAGCTTGAAATAAAATATAATTGAGCAAAATTTTTTCCATAAACAAACATACATACATACTAATATTATTACATTTTTGTTTGCCTAACACCAACGCATAAAAGCGTAAAGAAAATGCGTCGCTGAGAGGAAATTACTAGCAAAGAATAACAGAAAAATATTTCAAAATGTATTATAAAAATTAAAAAAAAGCTTTAACAGAAACGAAAATGTTTATTATTTATAAATAATTCGTGAATTGTCATTTTTGTGTTTGCTTATTTCCCTTCCACTTTTTTGTTGTAAAAATTTTGGGAAGCCCATCAAATGATTTATTTCAATGTTGTGTCGACAAGTAATTAAAAATATTATTTCAGCGCTAAAAAAAAAAAGTTGAAACAAAAATACAAACAAACAAACTAACAAAAAAAAATTTTAATGTAATGTGAATGACATTCTGGCTTAGTGAATTTGTAATTTTTTGCTTCCCTTGGCGCAACTACTCAAATGGCGGGACTTTGAAGTTTTTAGATAGGGAAAATAGTTTTAATGATTAATGAATGAAAAAAGAAAAAATATGATTATCACAAAATCTAATGCATTAAAAAAATTACAGAAAATAATTTTTGATTTTTAATAATGTTCATTAACGTTTGCTAGAGAAAAAGAAGATATTGGAAAGAGTTAAAAATAAAACTCAGCCAATGCCAAAAGTATTTTTTTTGTCGCAATATTCTTCATTTCTTGATCGAAAATTCCACAAAAATGTTATAAAGGGGTATAAAAGAAAATAAAAAACCAAATAAAACAAAACAAAATAAATTAATGAAAATAAAATAAAATAATTAAAAAACTAAAATTAAATAAAAAAATTTAAAATTAATTAAAATAATATAAAATTAAAAATTAATTTTTTATATATATATTTTTAATAAAACTAAAAAATAAAAAATAAATTACAATTAAATTTTAAATTAAATTAAAATAAAATATAAGAAGTTAAGAAATTTATTTAATTAAAATAAAAACACAAATAATGTAAAATGAAATAAAAGTACCATGCAATGCAGTAAAATGAATAAACAAAATACAAATAAATAAAATAGAAATTAAATAAAATATATAAAAATATAATAAAACAAACTAAAATAGAAACTAAATTAAAAAATTAAATTGAATTAAATTATTTTAAATGAAATAGAATTAAGCAAACTTAAACTAAATTAATTAAAAATAAATTCAAAATTATAATAAGAAATTAAAATAAACTTTAACTAAACAAAACGATATAAAAGCAAATAAAATAAAATTAAGTACAAAATAATTAAATTAAATTGAATTAAGGGAAGTAAAATAAAATTCATTAAAACAAAATTAAAAAAAAATTAAATTATTTAATTTAAAATGAAATAGAATCGTTTAAATTAATTCATTTGAGAATTTTGTAAAAACAAAAGAAAATGAAATAAATAATATAAATTTACATTAAGTAAATTTAAATTAAAAATTAAAATAAATTAAATTCAAATAAAATCAAATTAAAAAATGTAAAAAAAAATTAAAATTAAATTAAACTAAAGCGAATTGAATTAAAAGTAATTAAAGTAAAATTCGCAAAATTAAACCTTAATAAAAATTTAACAAAAGTAAATTAAATTAAATTATTTTAAATTGAACTAAATTAAATTAAATTTAAAAAAATTAATTAAAAATATATAAAAGATTTATTTTTGGTCATAAGTAAATGAGCTGTATTCAAAGGCCTATTTTCGTTAGAAAATTTTATTTTTTTATTTTTTATTTTTTTTTTTTTTTTTTTTTTTTTGTAATTGAATATTTTGCTATACAACAAAGAAAAATTGGTAGAAGTGACAGCTGTTTCGGAGATTACCACATCTCTTTATCAGACTTCTTTTGCCAGGAATCGAACTGAAATTTAATTTATATTAAAAAACTAAAATCAAATTAAATTAAAATAAACTCAAATTATATAAAATAAAATTCGCAAAAATGAAAAGAAAATAAAAAAATAACAAATTGAATAAAATTAAATTAAATTAAATTAAATTAATTATTGTAAGTTAAATTAATTTAAAAAATTAAAAAGGTAAAATAAAATGAAAATAAACTTAAGGAGCTAGGTGGGTCTCTGAGGTTAAAAAAAGGAATTTTCACAATTTTTTTTTATATATAAAATCATATATTTTATTCAAACAATTTACCATATCAAAGATACATATTTAATTAAACAGTATTTTGTGAAATTTTGATTCAAAAATTACGAAAACTCAGCCTCATGCATCTCATCTCCCTTGACGTCTCAAAAGAAAATGCTTTCGCCGTGGACAGCATAACTCATTATTGATTCATCTAAAATCAAAAAAAAACAAAAATATTTCATAGGTACATGGATAAATCTCGTTACTGGACGAAGGAAAAAAATTAAATTTTGAATTTTTGACAAACTTTGTACAAAAAAAACAAACACATTTTTCGAAAAAATTAATTTTAATAGAAAAAAATCCTTCGTTCAATGACTAGATAATGTTATTACTAATATTTGTGCCAAATTTGAACTAAATCGCCTTATAACTTTTCGAGAAATCGTGCCCACCGATTTAAAAAATAGAGTTTTGATATAAACGGCTGATGGGCGGAACTTACAAGGGGTATATCTCTTAGAATTTTACGCCAATCGATTTAGAATTTTTGGAGAATATTTTAAACATATTTTAGAATTTAATAAAAGAAAAAAAAAGAAAATCGATTTTTTTTAATTTTCAAATCCACCTAACCCTTAAAGGAAATAAATTAAAAAAGTGAAATGAAATAAAATTAATTAAATTAAAATTAATTAAAATAAAACTTGCTAAAATAAAATCTAGTAAAATGTGAAAAAAATTAAAAATAGAATGAAATTAAAATAAATAAATTAAAATGAAATAAAATAATCTGCTTATGTATATACTTATATATATATATACATATATATATAAATTAATTCCTATTTCTTGTTGTCTTTTTTATAGTCAGGAGAAGGTTCTTATAGAGCAAAATATTTATTTTCCGGAAAGTGATCCAGGGTCGCACCTATTCAAAAAAAAATTTACTTACGGTTCGTTTTACTTGAAATTTGGTACACACAACTTTTAGTCTAAATTACGATTAGAACTACGCTTTCTTTCGGAAAATGATATTCCATAAGATATCATTTTGAGTTCGATTTACTTGAAATTCATTTTATTCTCGAAAGTAGACCAGAATTTATAACTCGGTTTGTTGAATTTTCGTACAAAGGTAGTTTTTAATCTTTTGGACTAACTGCATCACTCTTGACCTTTCCACTACATTCCAATGTTAAATATAATGTGTAAATTCAACAAAATATAATTTCAACAAAACAGTATTAAAGTGGAGCAAAAAATTCAAAAAAAAAAAAAATCGAATATATGGTACGATTTAATTGAAATTGAGTATATAGTTAGCTTTTTTAAACTAACATGAACACATCGCCCTATTCGAGGAATTGGTTTGTATTATTTGGTTTACTTGAGATTATTTTCTTTCAAATACATTTTAATTTGGTTTAATTTTTGCGCAAACTAATATTTTTGTTCGGTAAAAGTATAGACACTTGCGTTAAATTTAGTTCTTCTGCCCAGATTTACATATAGAATAACTTATTTCCGGAAAGCAGATGATGGAGCCACAATAGATGAAAATTGATGTGATGTTGCATTGATAGAACTGCAGGTTCTTTTTTTGCTATGGCTTTACTTAAACGTAACAGGTCAATTGAAATGTTCCCGCCCTAGCATAGTAAAACACACGTTTTTTTGCAAAATTCATTTTTTTTTTATTCAATATAGTTAAATTCTAGGATGATACACTCATTATAGCGACCCTCATATTTTTCGATACCATTTTTGTAGTAAGATTTGTCTTTTACTTCAAATAGGCCTGAGTTTCGGCGATCACCTCTTCATTCGACGAAAATTTATTCCTAGCGAGCATTGTTTTGAGATATGAGCAAAGGAAATAGTCGCTGAGGGCCAAATTTGGAGAATACATTGGATGCGGAAGAAATTCGAAGCCCAATTCATGGATTTTTGCCATCGATTTCACTAACTTGTATTGCGATGCATTGTCTTTCTTTTTTTTCTTCAAATGCGGCCATTTTTCGATGAATTTGTCGTTAAAGCGGTCCAATAACGCTATGTAATAGTCGCTGTTGATGGTCCTTGTTAAGTTTAACGTTATTGTGTGTAAGCTTAGGATCAGATTAGTGTCCTTTCCGCCTACTTCAAGGTATTCATATTCATTTTGTCATAGAATATTGAGTATCCGTAGTGCATATAAAATAGTTCCGCTGCTGCAATCGTGAGTAGATCAATAATATAAAAGAATATTTAATATTTCGCACTAGTTGCAGCTTAAGCAGGACTTTTTATTATTCTTTGTCTATCACCTCCTTTACCAATTACAAAATTAAATTGAAAAAGTTGTAGTAAAAAAAAAATAAAAAAATAAAAAAAAAATAAAAAATAAAAATAAAAAAATTAAAAAATTAAAAAATATAAAGAAATGAAAAAAAATTAAATGAAAAAATAAAAAAATAAATAAAATAAAATTAATTAAAATAAAAAAAATAAAATAAAATATAACAAAATAAAATAAAATTAAATTAAATAAGATAAAATAAAAGTAAATGAAAGAAAATAAAATAAAATAAAGTAAAATAAAATAAATTAAAATATGTACAAATCTGAAAAAAAAATTTGTAAGGTATAAAAACAACAGAATTTAATTAAATTTAACTTGAAACATACCAATTTATTTACATTAAATAAAAATCAACTGTAATACGTTGCAGAAATTCAATTCCTTTAAATTACTATATTGAACTTTTGCATAAAATACTAAAAAAAAGAGAAATTAGAGTAATTTCCCTGAAAAGAATTTTTCTTTGCTAAAAGCAGATTTTTTTTTTGAGTCAAGGCTATAAGTTTGCAATCAGATGTTTATACATTTTAACGAAATTCAAGAGTATTTTAATTTGGAATATTCTCATTTATATTAATTTCAAGTAAAAAAATTTACTTAATAGCCAATTTTTCCTTAAATAAAGCCAAATACGTCACCTTATTTACTTGAAAATAATTTTTTTTAATAATCATCTCGTAATTCTCAATAAATATATTAATTTTTTTGGTTATTTTCCTTTTTGCTTAGCAATTCTTTGCTTAATAAATACATTAAATTCATAGCATATGTACATTGAAAATATTTTTTTAAGCATAGAGTACTCTTCAGTGTTTAAAAATTATTGAAACATATTTATTTATTTATTATATTTTTAAATTTGTTTCTTTGGAATATACAGTCTGATTGCAGCATCTAATATCGCATATGCATATTAAAAATATTCTATTCACAATTAGTTCACATTTTAAATCTTAAATATTTAAAATATATTAATTTTTAATTGTTTATTGCGGCCTGTAATTGTTTGTGGTTATAGGTGAATGAGCTTTATTCATTATTTGCATATAAAAATTAACCGTCAGCACATTTTATCTGATAATTTTTAAATTATAATTATTTCTTAATTTTTTTCATGCAGCAATATTAAGTTAATATATTTTCATTTAGTATACTTTGGATTTGTCTTAAATTTAATTCTTTATTTAATTATTTGTTATTAAATTTTTTATTTTTTTATAAATTTTTTAAATTTTCTGTTTTCTTAATGGTGCTCTTTTACAAATAATGAAAAAAAAATTATTTCAAACATTTTACAGTTTCAGTACTAAGCTTTGAGTATTTCTCTTAAAATATTTCATTTTTAATAAACTAAAAATTTTTTGTTTTGAAATATTTAAAAGTATCTAATAGTAAAAAAAAAAATTTAAATATATTTTTTTACATTGAAATAAATATGCTTTGTTGTAATTTTACTATTATAAAATATTCATGAAGTCAAGCGCATCGTTCCTACGAAATTTTGAACCTACTCGCTTAGAATTTCATTTCGTCCTGCGCAGACTTCAAAATTTTGAATGCTTTTTTCTCTAATTACAAATATGTGCGTACATATGTAGAAATGTATATGCATAGATATTTTAACATAGATATGTATATACAGGACAATTTTTTTTTAAATGTATTTTCGACTACCTGTAATTAGAAGCCATAAATAAAACTACTAAAAAAAATTGTTCAAAAATTACACGACAAAGCTGAAAGCAACAGCAACAACAACACAAATAACAACACCAACAGCTGAAAAGCGTAACGAACGCAAACAATTAGCGGCAAATAAATTTCTTTATTATTTTTATATATTTTTTTTTATATTTCTACTTCACATTTAAGCGTGAATGGATGGCTTGCAGTTATGTTTGGAAATAAAATTATTTTTTAATTTCTTAATATGTACTTGTACACACACATGTTCCATTCATATGTTATTGGCCTCGTCCAATGCGTACAAGCACAAAGTATATTATTAATGATAATATTTTATGCTTGTTTCCTTTTTTACTTCTGTTTACTCTCTTTTCGATCGTAATTTTAAAAACATAACTCAAAGCTAATTATGTGCAACGGTAATTTGTTGCTGTTGTTGTTGTTTAAGTGCGTTTATTAATGACAAACTCACTGGAAAGGTATGTATGTGAGAAAGATAGCTAGGAAAATATAAAATTTTTGAAAGTTGGTTTTTCAGTTCTTTTTTATACATTATTTTATTAATTTTTTTATATTTATTTTTTTATTAATTTTTTTATTATTATTTTTTTTTTACTGTTAAGTGCAATGCACTATTCCTGTATTGCTCGAGTTTTAAAAACTTGTTTTGCAAGAAAATAAAATTTGGAAATTATATTTATTTGGCTTTAAGAACCATAAAATCAGCAAAGAGAAATTAGTTTTGGTATAACAAAAGTTGGAAAGTTAATATTTTAATGCGATTTTAAGTTTTATTTAACTTTCGTGGAAATTACACTAAGCGTTGTTGTAGTATTTGAGTAAATTTTTGGTTTAATTTAAGTATAGTTATGAGTATTTCGAAAGTATTTCAATTGAAATGTCACCGGCCTGACACATAGATGGCGCTGATGGAATTAAATCCATATGATTTCTAGTTAGCCCTAACCTTCAAAAGCGTTAAATTTGACAGCTGTCATCTCATTAGTTTGTGAATTAAAGCATTTTGAATGAACCAACTTTTGTTATTGTGGAAAAAAATTGATGAAAAGGAATTTCGTGTGTTGAAAAAATATTGTTTTTTGAAGGGAAAAAATGCATTTCAAGCAAAAATTGGACTTGATTACGAGTTTCCGAACACTGCCCCAGGAAAATCAACCATCAATTATCGTGGTATGCCAAGTTTATAGGTGGTGAAATGAGCAACGAAGACGGTGAGATTACAGTGGACGCCCAAAAGAGGTGGTTACCGGCATTAAAAAAATTCCATAAACTGATTAAGAATGACCATAAATTGAAATTGTATGAAATAGCAGGCGCTCCAAAGTGCCCCGCGAGCTCACTTTTAACCAAAAACAACGACGAGTTGATAATTCGGAGCAGCCTTTGGAGATATTCAAGCGTAGTAAACCTGAGATTCTGCGTCGTTATGTGGCAATGGATGAAGCAGGCCTTCAACATTTCACTCCGAAATCCAATCGATAGTCATCCGAGTGAACTACACACGTTGAACCCGCTCCAGAGCGTGGAAAAACGCAACTATCGGCTGGCAAGGTTCTGGCGTCTGTATTTTGGGACGCGCATGAAATAATTATCATTAACTACCTTGAAAAAGGGAGAACACTCAACAGCGACTATTACATAGCGTTATTGAACCGGTTGAAGGACGTAATCGCCGAAAAACGACCACATTTAAAGAAAAAGAAAGTGCTGTTTCGCCACAACAATGCACAATGTCGCCAAAGTCAGTGAAAGCGATTGCAAAAATTCTTGTATTGGGCTTCGAATTGCTTCCGCATTCAGTGTATTCTCCAGATCTGACCCTCAGCGACTATTTTCTGTACTCAGTTCAGAAAAGAATGCTCGCTGGGGAAGAAATTTTCCTCGAGTGAAGTGGTGATCACCTATTTTGAAGCAAAAAAACAAATGGTACTACAAAAATTGTATCGAAGCGTGGGAGTGTCGCTATAATCAGTGTAGCTTTTAATTAGCAAGAAAGCTTTTTCCAACACCAATTTTTTTTTTTTTTTTTTTTTTTTTTTTTTTTTTTTGTGAATTGCGATATAGAAGACCACATTGTAAACGTGAGCAGGTCTTAAAATTGATTTTTTTCTTTTTTTTAAATTTACTTATATTAATATAAGTTTGCTGAGTCAGTTTCCAATAATAATAAAAATTTAACATCAATTAAAATAGATTCATTCACTCTTCGGATACTCTGAAATTGACCGCAATTTAGTTTTTTTCTTCAAAAAACCGCAAAATAAAGTACACGCGTCGAGTGCAGTGTCGTATTGTATATATATAAGTGTTGCAAAAATATATTTTAACACCTCAGTTATGCATTTTATTTACAAAATTCAAATAAAATATTAATATTAAGAATATCTCAATATATTCAAAAATTAATTACTTTCCAGCTACAATTGGCTCTTATCTTCAAAACTAATTTTTTTGGTCTAACCTTAACATTTTAACTGTTATTAATTTCAGTTTTTTGGAAATTAATATCTATAAATAAATGTAACTTTAACTCGTGCCTGATTTGTAAATTTATATGATTAAATTTTTCTGAATATTCATTTTAGAGCTTTTGGGAAAACTAAAACTTTTTCTTACTTATTTGGATTTAATGAAGCAAAAATTTTGTTTAGATATTCCATATGGTAAATAATTTTAGTATATTAAATTCGGATAAATGTTAAGAGAAAAAAGTTTTTTTTTAGTAGTGAAAATTAAAATTGCGTACTTACATAAATATTTTTTGGTTTTTGTGGTCATAATTTACATATGAACTTTTCAACTTCACTTTTTGAAAAGCACTTTATTCGAGCGAATATTCATACACACATATATATGAGTGTACTATACAATTTACCACTTTCTAATACGCAGTAATGAATATTGCACCCAAAAATAAGCATAAGAGGCATCTTTAAAACTTTTATTGAAAAGTTGAAATCTTATGCTCGAGCTTAAAGAAATAATAGTTTTGTAGTAGTTCCTGCAATATTTCGTACAAATAAACAAAAGTATTTTTTTCATTAAAAAATAATGGAAAATTTTCTGAAATTCAACAAAATTCAGAAATATTCGCTTTATTTAACTCTATTTAAAATAAAATTAATTTAAAAATAAATAAATTAAAAATAAGTTAAATTAAATAATATAAAACAAAATAGAATAAAACTATTTATTTTACTTAATATATATAATAAAACTAGCACGTTGTTGTAACTTTCCATATTTAGCCCAATTTTATTCTAATTCTAACAATGATAAAAAGTCCTAATCATCTAATATAAAATATTTTTAATTTTTATTTTATTTTATTATTAATCTAGCTACGTATTTTTATATGTGAGTCGCCCACTTTTACGTATTTCACGAAATGTCAATATAAATGCTGCGAAGTAAGCTAAAGACACCCTACGGATTTATGCCTATATACAATATTACATATATACAGAAATAGATGCCTGAGAATAGATTTAAACCCACAGCCGCAGGTTAATAATATTGCGCGTCGGATTCACTTCATTTAATTTAATTTAAATTCAATCATTTATTTTAATTTTATTTTATTCTGTTTCATTTATTTTTATTTTTATTTTAAATCTTTTATTTTCTTTTACTTTTTTGCTTTTTTTTATAATTATTTAAGGGGTTAGGCCACTCTAGAGGGCCACAAAATTGGTCTTTTTTGAGATTTTTTTTGCGGGAAAACTATTAAATAAATATGATTTTTGATAAAAGGCATTTATTATACGTATAATTAACTGTTTATAACTATTTTTTAAGAAAAACTAATTTAAAAATTACCGTTTACCCCAGGATGTCTCCATTTTTTCGGAAACCACGGCCGGACACACAGCTCCTGTAATTTTTTTATTTTAATAAGTTGTTGAACGTTTTCCGCTTGTAAATAGCAATAGCTACAGAACAGCAATAGCTATGAACAAAATTTAACAAAATGGCGGGTCTCTAAAGGAAAAAGTAATAATTTGGCCTAAAAAATTGTTCCAAATTTGTTAATAAAAAAAATTTTGCAAGATAAAAGAATCCAACGTACTTCTGTAGATAATGTATTTCTGAAGATTTTGTAAAAAATTTCAAGCGAATCAGCCCTAAATTGTTTGAGTTATGTGTCCCGCCAACTTGAAAAAAGCAGTTTTGAGACAAACGCGTTTAAAGTTTTGAGTATGCCTTACTGACTGAAACAAAGGCTTCAACTAGAGAACGAAAATGGGGCATTTAGAAATTTTTATCGGTCATAATCTTTCGGGATAACATTTTTTTTTTTAATTTTCATTTCACCATATTTTTTTTCATTTTGTTTTTAATACTTATTTATTTTATTTTATTTAATATTGTTTTTTAATTTCTATACTTTTTTCATATTTATTTTTTATTTTTTTTTTTGAAATTAATTTATTATAGTTATTATATTTAAAAATTTTTTTCAATCCATTTTATTTTATATTATTTGATTTTCTTTTATTTAATTATGTCATTTTATTTCATTTCATATTTTTTTTATTGTTGATTTACTTTTATTTTGTTTTATTTTATTTGGTTTTATTTTATTTTAAATTAATCTATATTATTTTTTTAATTTTTTTTTTTTTCATATTATTATATTTTTTTTTTCTTTATCATTTTATTGAATTTTGTTTTGTTTTATTTAATTTATTTTAGATTATTTTACGCCATTTTATTTTATTTTATTTATTTTATTTTATTGTTGATTTACTTTTATTTTGTTTTCTTTTTATTTTATTTTATTTTACTTTGTTTTATTTTATTTAATTTTCTTGCATTTTATTCTATTTTATTTTCTTTTATTTTATTTTATTTTTATTTTTATTTTTGTTTTAATTTTTTTTTATCATTTTATTGAATTTTTTTTTAATTTAATTTTTTTATATTGTTTAATTTTATTTATTTTATTTTATTGTTTATTTACTTTAATTTGTTTTATATTTATTTTATTTTGTTTTACTTCGTGTTATTTTACTTTATTTTACTTTGTTATATATTATTTTATTTTCTTGAATTTTATTTTATTCTTCTTCATTTTGTTATATTTTTTTAATCATTTTATTGAATTTTTTTTATATGATTTTATTTTATTTTATTTTATTTTATTTCATTTTATTAAATTTTTTATATTGCTTTATTTTATTTATTTTATTTTGTTGTTGATTTACTTTTATTTTGTTTTATTTTCATTTTATATTATTTTATTTTCTTGAATTTCATTTTATATTATTTGGTGTTATTAAATTTTTTTATTTTTTTATCATTTTATTGAATTTTGTTTTGCTTTATTTTATTTAATTTTTTTGATATTGTTTTAATTTATTTATTGTATTTTTTGTTGATTTACTTTTATTTTGCTTTATTTTCATTTTATTTTATTTTATTTTATTTTATATTTTTTATTTGATTTATATTATTTTATTGTTGATTTAATTTTATTTTTAATTTTTTTTTTTTCTTTGTTTTGTTTATTTTTTTTTTTTGTATGTTTTTATTTTTTATTTTTTTATTTATTTTAATTTTATTTTATTTTATTTTATTGACTTTATTTAATTTTAATTGTGCTTGTATTTTATATTAAATTTTTTCTATTTTATTTTATTTTAATTTTAATTTATTTCTTATTATTTTGTTTTATTTTACTTTATTTTATTTTATTGAATTTTTTTTATCTTATTTTGCTTTATTTTATATTAATTTATTTTATTTTTATTTATATAATTCTTGAATTTTATTTTAGGATTTTTATTTTACTTTACTTTATTTTATTTTATATTAAATTGTTTAATTTTTTTTATTTGATTTTATTTAGTTTATTATTATTATTATTTTTATTCAGTTAATATTACTTTGAACAAATTTTCATTATCTACTCACCTGCATGAGACCGCACCTTCGTCATCGCATTCCAAGAAATCACCTCTGCGTCATTTAGTGCGTTTTCCCGCTTATTATGTTTATGTGGGTAAGCTGTGGTGGGAGACGTAGAGAGTGAAGGTAGTTAAACTTTGAAAGCCTAAATGGGCCGTTATTGCAACATAGATACTCGATGTATTTTTTTTTCTTTTTTCTTTTTTTAATGTAGATATGTACATACACATGCACATATGCTAAGTATTTAGTGTTACAACGTTTTTTTTATAGTGAAACTATCAGTCCAACGACATAATAAAAAACACTTTATCTATGCTTTTATTTACTTACATATGTATGTATATATGGTTTCGTATTTTTATGAAATTCACTTTTTTCTTTTAAATGCATAAAATTTACTTTATCGTTAGTGTTGTAAATACTTTGCGAGAGAAGAGAGTGAGCGCTGAACAGTAATATATGGAACTTAATTCTATGAAGTGCGTATGTATGTAAGCATAAGAATTATATGAGCTTTTCTAAGTGCGTATGTATGTGTGTGCGTGAGTATTTTTTGTGTTGCTATATTCTCAACTAATAGCTAACGCTTAAGTCAGTTTGGCAGGTAACAGACGCTGCTATAGCAACTATCCGCGCTTACTTGGCCAAAGAGACTGTGAAATCTCATACATATACACGTAGGTTAGTATGCACATGTGAGTTTGTACTCGCATGTATGTGTAAAATACACTTTAAAAAAACAACAACATATGTATGAAAAAAGTAGCCAAAAAGTCAGTTGATTGGACGGGCGGACGTGTGTTGCATGCGAGAGATACAAAAAATTAAAATAAAAGTAATAAAATATTAAAACAAAAATCTTTTCATGCACATACACATGTAATTACATACACATAAGCGTGCAAGATATGTCTACCTGCCACTTACGTGCAAGTTGTGCAACTTTTTTGCTCATTCTTATCTTTGGCTTTAAGCAACCTTCCGTTTATTTGATTTTCTGTTTTTTTTTTTTTTTTTTTTTTTTGTACTTGCCCACATTAATATTTATATTCTAGTCTGCTTGTGTGTATCTTTGTAGATTTTAACTACTTTATTTCTCTATTTGTTGCCTTTTTGCCATGCACAATGGACGTTCTGTGCTAATGTATGTGTGGATGTGTATGCCTGTTGCCTTACAGCGCATTTATAGCTAAATGGCGATAAGCATATTTGTTCAGGTACTCATAAAAAGTATTTGTGATAAAAATCACACAAGTCAAAAATCATAAAAAATGTGGAAAAAAAAACAAAAACAGTTTACAACAACAAAAGTGTCTGTCGTCTGCCATACACATCCATTCGTTCCATTGTTTCTTCCAAGTAGTTATGTATGTGCGGCTCGCTTTCTCAGCCTTAGTTTGGCTTTTGTATCTTTTAGAATCATTATTGACTTACAAAAAAAAAAAAAAAACAAGAAAATACAGAAAAAAAAAGTAAATATATTTGCACTGTGTGTCTGTCCGCTCATTAGCTATTCATAGTGTGTCATTTTTTAAATTTTTTTTTTCATATTTTCAAAATTTTCCTTTCTTCCTTTTTAATGGTCAATATTTACTCTTCACTTGTTTCGCATTAATGCGGTGGCATTTCTTTTGTCTTTCTTCAAGATTTTTTTTTTGTTTTTAACTTTTTTTGTTTCCACTGAATTCATTGATATGCTAATAAATATACAAACATACTGGATTCTTCAAATCATATATATGTATGTATTTACGTATGTTTGTTAATATTAACATTGAGTCCACGTTTTACATACAAATATGAAGAATTATGTGCCTCTTCCGCACACAACTTGCCACATTTGCATACACTCATGAGCGCATGTGTGTGTACATATGTATATATATAAATATATATACATATATATGTGTGCGCGTATGTACGAGAGTCTGTTCTTCAACATTTCTTATATGCGCTTTTTTTCTTGTCTCGTTCAACATTTGCTTGGCCTGTCACAAGCGCCATTCCGTACTACTCGACCGACCTTCTTCTTCTTCTACTTCTTCTGCTTGTAGCCTTGAGTCGGTTAATTTCCGTTAACACCTGCATGAGTAGTTAGTTGCAAAGGAGTACACTAGCACCAGCAGCAGCAAACAAGCACCGCAATAATAAGAGGGAGAACAAAGTCAAAAGCAAACAAGGGAATTTGTATGTGAAAGACCCTGTAGGAAATATATGCAAAAAATAAGAGAATAAAATAAAATATATAAAATAAGTAATATATATAATAATAAAAATTAAAAACATACATAAAATAAAATAAATAATAAAGAATAAAAGAAAAAATTTATTTTAAAAAAATAAAATAAAAATAAAAATAAAAATAAAAAATAAAAAATAAAAAATAAAATAAAATAAAACAAAAGAATCTAAAAAATAAATGAAATAAAGTAATATAAAACAAAATAAAACAAAAGAAGGTAAAACACTTTTGAAGAATTAAAAATAAATTTAAGAAATTACGTAAAAAAAAAATAAATAAAATTAAATTAAATTAAATTAAATTAAATTAAATTAAATTATTAAAAAAATTAAAATAATAATTATAAAATAAATTGTTATAAAATAAATTTTAATAAAATACAATAGGAATATTAAACAGAAATAAAATAAAATAAAATAATAAAATAAAAATTGGTTAACTTTAAACGTTTTCGGTTAACTTTTTTTTCAGAAAAATAAATAAAAAAGAACATGAAACAAAAGAAAATAAAGAAGCAAAAACAAATCAAATAAATTAAATAAATCATTAAAATAAAGGGTGATCCATTTCGAAGTTCCGTACTTTTTTAAAGAGAAAAACACAGAAAATTCAAATACAATGAGGAATTCGAAAGAACATTCTTTGGCATATATTTTTTGAAGATTATCTTTTTCAAATGTTGATCGCGGCTACGTCGCAGATGGTCCATCCGTTGATTCCAATTTTCGATGACTCATTCGAGCATTTCGACTGGTAACTGTCGAATGGAACGTGTGATGTTTTGCTCCAAGGCCTGAATCGAAGCGGGATTGTCCGCATAGACCTTGGACTTTACATATCGCCACAGGAAAAAGTTAAACGGTGTGAAATCACATGATCTTGGTGGCCAATAGGCCGGCCCAAAACGTGAAATTATCTGCTCACCGAAATGTTCTCTCAATAAATCCATTGCTTGATGCGATGTGTTCGAAATGGCGCCGTCTTGTTAAAACTAGGCGAAACGATGTTTTTTTAATATTTCGAAAGTAGGGTCATTTAAAAATAAGCTGTTCAAATTTTATAACGATATCTACAGTATTTTTTGGTCCTATAGGTTTTTGAGCAGGTAGTTTTCAATCTGCTATCGATATTTTATCAACAGAGAATGAGACATAATTTTAAATAATATTTCATTCAATCACATATTAACAAGTCCGTTTTCTATTAATTAATATCGATAAGTGTCTAGGGTAACCTTCGAAAACCCCATTATCTCACATTTGCTCCGCTGATGAAAAACAGCAGTGTTATGGAAAATGAGAAATTAAAAAAAAATTTAAAATTTGCGCCATAAAATATTTCCTTTATTTCTGCTTTGGTGACAGGATAAAATTCGTCTTGTGAATGTTTTACGCTGCGTCTTATTGGGTTGGAAATTCTTTACCAATGCAAGATCGCCATCTATGTTAAGTATTTTATATATTTTTTTAACTTTGCCATTATTTCTTGCCTTCAACTGTCTACTATTGGCTTCATAATTCTCGAGCTTCTTCTCACACACATGTCATTCGCGTCTTCACGCATCAGCGGGAGACTAGGCACGCACAAATAGAAGCGCGGAGCATTTGCATTTAACATACAAAGGAAAGAAGAAGAAGCACTTTCCTTTTTCTTCAATACTTCTCGCCGGCTTTTGAGTGCTGAACATTTCGGTGTATTTTGCCCATTTAATAAAAATAACGCACGGCACGGTGGTACTACTCATATTTTTGCATTTTTTCCTCCATTTTTTTTTTCTTTTTTTTTTTTTTTTTTTTTTCTTTCGGTATCACCAAAAGGCGACAGCTGCTCTTAGCTGGTGGTGTGGTGTGGTGTAGTGTTGCAAAAATAAGGCATAGCCGAGCAGGGCACATAGAAGTCCACTTCCTATCATCAATTCATGCCAGAGTGTCACTTTGTTGTTTGCTCTGCGCTGCCCTGCTCTGCTATGTTATGCTATGCTATGCTATGCTATTTGCCTTTGCCTTTGCCCTTGGCTCCTTTTGAGTGCTCCGTCGTGCATTGGCACTTGTTCCATGGCGCTCTGCATTCAGTCACTTGCATATGCTGTATGTATGTGTGTGTGTGTGTGTGTGAAAAGTAAATTCACAAGTAAATTTACATATCTACATAGATTCATATATTTGCATATACTATGTAGATTTGTATGCATGTACGTATGCATGTATCTTCACTTCATATGAATTGCATATCTATGATTTCGATTTTTCTTTGGACCAACTTGTTTTGCCATTTATTTATATCCATACCATTTTTTTTTTGTTTTTTTGTTTTTTGTCTCATTCATTTCTTGCCAGTGTTTTTGCCTCATCGCTAACATTCCTAAGCCAATTCGACTGCTGCTGCTTGCTGGTCTTTTTTTTCGCTGTGTTGCATGCAGCATTCATGTGATGCGTTCAAGTGTGACGCTGCTTGGGAATCGCAGACTATGGTACGTACACAAGTATATACTAACAAGTATATAGTGATATGTACATATGTATATGTATGTATATGTGTGCCTTTTGCTTTTTGCTTAGTCAATACGACATTGCAATTGATTTTGATTCATTGTCGATGGAAAATGCTAACGCAGGACAATTTCATTTCATAAAATCATACATATATATTGTGCACAAACGTACATATTTATCAAAGTCTAGAACAATATGAAGATTGAATTCGTTGTTGCAATGCTTAGTACCCGCTTGAATTTATGTACTCAAAATTTCGTATACTAAAATATTAATTTATTTAAATTTGAAATGTAATATAAACGAAAAATTATTCGATCACAAATTGAGTTAAAAAATTACTATATTCTAATATTATATTATTGTATATTTCATATTTTTTTAATGTTTGAAATTTTTATTTAATTTATTTAATTTATTTTTTATTTTAGCTGAGTAGATTTTATTTTTATTACATTTTCTCAGTTTTGTATTATTTTATTTTGTTTTATTTATATTTTGATTGTTTATATTTAATAATAAATTTTTTATTTTATGAAATATTTTAATCTTATTTGCTTTATTTTAATAATTATCATTTTATTGTAATAGCTTTTATTACATTTTAATGTATTTTCAAAATAACTTACTTTTATTTTATTTTATTTTCTTGAATTTTAATATTTAAACTCTATTTATTAGTTTGATTTATTTTCCATTAATATATTTTAATTAGAGTATTTTCTGATTGTTTTCTTACATTTATCTTCTATTATTAGTTTTAATTTCTTCTTTATTATTAGTTAATTTCTTAATACATTATCTCATTTATTTATTTTTTAACCAATTTTATTTTATTTTATTTATTTTATTTATTTTATAATATTTTATTCTAATTTACTTTGTTACATTTCAATTTAATTTACCTTGATTTAATTTATTTAATTTCTATTTCATTTTTTTTTTTTGTACTTTATTTAAATATATTTTTTATTAAATTTTGTTTTCTGACTTTTTATAATTTTTTTATTTTAATTTTTTAAGTTTATTTAATTTTATATCATTTTTCATTAAAAATCATTGCTCTTTAAAAATATTTTATTTTATTTTATGTTATTTGATTTTTTAACTTTTTAATTTAATTTATATTATTTAATTGAACTTAATTATTTTTTTATATTTTTTTTTTAACATTATTATTATTTTAATATTAATTAATATATTTCTTACATTCTTAAATTTTTTTTATTTTATTCTTATTTTATTGCATTTTGTTTAATTTTAATTTATTTAAATTTATATATTTTGATTTTATTTAGCTTTATTTTACTTTATTTCTTGTTGTATTTTATTTTTTTAATTTACGTTATTATTTTATTTTAAAGGCTGATCCAAATAGAGGTACTTTTCTCAATAGCCTGTTTTTGGCAGATCACGCGTGAGCCTTGTCAACCTCTCATGTTATTTTCGTTCAGTATTGTTTCACATTTGATCATGGAAAGACTAACGTCTGAACAACGTTTACAAATAATTCAACTTTATTATGAAAATTCACGTTATGTAAAGCATGTGTTTCGCCCGCTTCGCTCAACTTATAGTCAATATAATCGGCCTACTGAGCGTCCTATTCGAAACACCATCACCCATCTTGAGATCCAGCATTCATTATTG